>PVIH01009784.1:63244-79976 GCA_004025045.1 Sigmodon hispidus | reverse complement strand
AGAAAAATGATCAGATGTGGTGGGAGGGGGAAGAGACCTTCAATAAGGATATACAGGGATGGAAAAAAAATTCAGAGGGAAAGCTGAACACAAAGAAAATATATGTGTAGTAATCTTATTTGCATTTCCACCCTTGATAAGCCATGCTTATGATTATTATCCTCTGTATAGTTATTGTTAACTCTTCGGCATTTTTAAAATTCTTTTTACTGGTTTTTTTTTTTTGATAAATACAAAATAAAGAAGAAAAAAAAAAAGAAAACAACACATCCCAACTCAGCCGTGGGTAAGGGCTGAGAATATAACTCAGACTTTTTGTTATTGAATTGCCTGGACCGGCCTTGAATTTGTGGCTCTCCTTTCTTAGCTTCCCTGAATGCTGCGATTACAGGTGCTAATTATTGGTGCTGTGTTTTCTTTTATATTAATTAAGTTGTTTGGAGTTTTTGTTATTTGAGTCTTGGTCTTTCCCTGTATCTCAAAATGGCTTCAGTATTTCTATCTTCTTTCCTTGGACTCCTGAGTCCAGAGATTATAGCATGCACCACCACTCTCAATTTGATTGCTTGCACTAGTTCATTTTTTTATTTTTAGTGCTGTATAAGGCACAGATCTTTGTGCATCCTAGTCCCCATAGAGCCGCACCTATAGCTCTTTGTATTGTTCATCTTTTAATATGACTTGTGATTGTGGGTCTCTGTATTTTTCCAAACTTAAGTATTTTATTTTTATATAGTTGAATGATCTTTTTTCTTTCTTTTTTTTTTTTAAAAAAAACTTTATTTATTTATTTGCCTTGGTGTTTGCCTGGAACTGGAACTACAGACAGTTGTTAGCTGCCATGTGGGTGCTGGGAATCGAACCCGGGTCCTCTGGAAAAGCAGACGGTGCTCTTAACCGCTGAGCCATCTCTCCAGCCCTGAATGATCTTTTTTCTATGCCTTGGGGGTTTTGTTATTAATTTTTTCATTTAAAGGTATAGGGTTGGCTCAGTAGGTTGAGTATGTAAAAGATTATGAAAATTTTTTTCTAATTTCCTTTTTTCTTTTTCTGTGAAGCTAGGGCTTTCTTTGTGCATGGCATAGAAGCTCTCTACCATAGAGCTATATATCCCTAGTCATTTGTTTGTTCCATTATTCTGTGTGAGTATGGTGGTCAGAGGAAACTTTTTGGAGTTGGTGATGTCCATCCACCTTCGTAAGGGTTCTAGGAATCAAACTTACTGTCAGGCTTGCATTGTTGGGCACTCAGCACCTTTACCTGCTAAGTCATCTCTCTAGTCCCTGCTCTACTTTATACCCTTAGTTTTTGTATTTTTCTTGACATAACCCAAGTTGTCATCAAAATTAGTACCATCCTCTCCTAATCTCCTGAGAATTGGGATTTTAGGCATGTGACACTACACCTGACCCCCTTCCCTCTTATATTATGGTTTAATTTCTTCCATTTACATTTTTAATCCAAGCTTGCATGGTGGCCCATGCCTGTAATTCCAATTTAATTGGCTTAGAAAGGAGGACCATGAGTTCCAAGCTAGTCTAGGCTACATAGTGAGTTCAAGTTCAGCCTGATATAAATGCCAAAAACCCTGTGGTGGCTGCTCATGCCTTTAGTCCCAGCCCTCAGGAGGCAGAGGCAGGCTGATCTCTGAGTTTGAGACCAGGTTCTCTGGTGTACATATCGAGTTCCGGTACAGCCAGGACTACATAGAGAAACCCTGACTCAAAAAACCAAATCAAATAAAAGAAAAAAATGAATACACAAGTAAATATTCTTATACATGCAGAATAGTCTTCATAAACATAAGAAAGATCTTACACATACGTAGATATTTAATCACTTATTTGTATGTGTATGTATGTACACATGAATTCAGATCCTAAGGAGCTTAAGTAATAGGCTGTTGTGGGCCACCGTGTGGGTGCTGGAAATCAAACCAGGGTCCTTTGGAAGAGCAGCTATCTCTTAACTGTTGAGCTATCTCTCCAGCCCAATATTTAATTTTTTTAGATGCAATCATAGGTAGTAACTTCCTGTTTTTAAACAGTGGTTATCTTAATATAAGCAAAATATGTATTTTGTATATTAATTTTATAGCCAGAATCTCTACTAAATGTATTATCTGTCTGTGTATGCTTACACATGTGCTCAGGAACTAGAAGTAGGCATTAGATCCCCTGGAGCAAGAGTTAATTGTGTAAGCTGCCCAGCATAGTTGTAGAGAACCAAACTTTCATAAATCCCTGAGCCATTTCTCCAGCACCTGATTTTCATTATCATCATCACTGTCCTTATTTTAGGGGTGGTGAAGTTAGAACTCAAGAGTCTTGAATGTATTATCATTGAACTATTCCTGCAGCTCCTGATTTATTACTTGTAATCTGTTTTGTGATTCATTTAAGCTTTATAGTGTTATTCTCATATCAGCTACAAATAATGGTGATTGTTTTACAGTTCTTAATGTCTTTCCTCATTTAATTGCTTTATCTAGTGTCATTAGAATAATGTAGTTTAAGAGTGGTATCAATAATGACATTCTAGTGTTATTACTACTCATAAGTGGAATCTTGTCACATTCTTCTGTGAGGTCTGATTCTTCTTGCTTGACTATGTTCTTATTTACATCTTTATTTTTTCTTTAATGCTGGATATTGAACCCAGGGACTTGTGGGTGGTCTGTCACTAATCTAAACAGCCATAGCAGTATACTTTTTTTTTAATGAACATGTATTGGTTCTTAAAATACTTATTTTTAAAGATGGAGTCTCAGGTAACCTTAAACTCATTTTGTTCTGTGGCTAACCTTGAACTTCCGATATAGAAACTCCCAAATACCCAACAACCACTTCCCCAATAATTGACTCAGAGGCTTAATATTATAGAAACTGTTGGGCCAGTAGCTCAAGCATATTACTAACTAGTTCTTACATTTAAATTAACCTATAATTGCTATTTATGTTTAGCCGCATAGCTTGATATCTTTTCTCAGTGCAGCATTCTCATCTTGCTTCCTTTGTGTTTCTGCCTTTCTTCTTCCCAGAATTCTATTTTGTTTGCCATGCCTATACTTCTTGCCTTACTACTGGCCAAGTGATTTATTAAACCAATACAAGTGGCAAATCTTTACAGTGTACAAAAGCATTATCCCACATTTCCCCTTTTATCTTTTTTTTAAGAAAGAGCCCCAAATCTAATCTCCTTTGTATAGTTTTTTTCTGACCATTATCCATAACAACTTGTAAGCAACACTAAACATAATCCATTTTTTGGCAGTGTAGTTCTCTAGACTACTTGCTAATTGGGGATGCTGGAAATCTTATGGGGGCCCAAAGAAAATTTAGGATTATGGATAAGTTCTTAGTGGAGTAGTCTGTGAAGCTGGATCATCTCAGCCAGCAGCCTTGAAGCTGTTCTGGATGCAGAACTTAGAGGAAACTGCAACAGAGGTGCTCTGAAACATTGGATCATCTGGGCCACCTGTTCCCACTAGAGATTTTTCAGGGGGTCTTCCTTGATCAAACCTAGTTTTTTAAAATTATGTATATGTATCTGTGGGGAGTATGCACATGTGAATCCAGAGGCCAGAAGAGGACAGTGGAGCTGGAGTTATAGGCATTGTAAGCTGCCCATTCTGGGTGCTAGGAACTCAGGTTCTCTACAAGATCCTCACAGCTGGAGAAATTTTAACTCATTAACTACCAGCTATAGCAAGATAGCTGTAAAGTGGGCAGAGTAGCATGCATAGGGCAGACATGGGTAGGTGTTCAGAGACCTTACCCTGTAGGCTTGGTGGGATCTTGATGAAAATTCAGGGTTTTTTATCCTTTTAGAGGAAATCACTAAAGTGAATGACATACTTGGGTTGATTAACTTTACCTTAGAGAGTACTCATACTTGGGATTTTGGGTACAAAGGCAGAACTAGGATAAGCCTAATATATAGTTAAAAGAATCCAGCCAGTAAGCTTGAGATACATGTTGACCATAGGTGAGGAAGGGATAGAGATAAGTGAGTGGGCTTTAAGAGCATGTTAGTAGTTAGTCCATGCTGTGCAGTGAGATTTTCATGGTAATTTTCTGGGGAGTGGGACTTGGGTCCTAGAGAGAGGGTTGTGAGGTAACTCTCACGTCTTGAGCCTTTTCGGAAGAATGGTCTTCTAATCCTCATCCTTCTTTTCCTAGAGGTGGTCGTGGTGACAGGACTGGCCGCTATGGAGCCACTGATCGATCACAAGATGATGGTGGAGAGAACCGCGGTCGGGACCATGATTATAGAGACATGGACTATCGCTCATACCCCCGAGAGTATGGCAGTCAGGAGGGCAAACATGAGTATGACGACTCATCTGAAGAGCAAAGTGCAGAGGTGAGGGCAAAACCAGGCCCTGGGGGCAATGCTCCTGAAAAGCCTGTGTGTCTGGCTGCAGCACCAGGTGTAGGCAGTGTTCTGCTCCTGTGCCTTTGGATTGCTCAGTTGCTTTATATAACCTAGGGGAGGGTCTGTCCCCACTCCTTTTCTGAGGGCTCTTCTACTGAGTTGGGTCTCCCTGGCTTCTACACTGCTTGAATCTGTTTCTCAGGGCTCGTAGCCACTGCTTCTTTCCCTTCTTCCCTTTTGTTGAGTTTTGTACTTTGGTTTACTGGAACCACTATATTTCCTGCCCCCACCAATTTAGGACACTCAAAGAATCTCTTCTATAGGATCCAGTATCTAGGGTTAGGAGGACAACCTGAGAGCAGAGTATCATCTAAGGCAAACAACTCTGGGAAGCCAACACTGGGTGTTCCTGGTCTTGACAAAACCTCTAGACAGAAGGGAAGGAAAGAAACTCTGCAGAAGCTACTTCCATGTGGGCCATTACCTCTAGCCTAAAGAGTGAGGCATGATTGATGTTCACCATGAGACAGCCCATGTCTGAGGGCTAGAAACACCCTTGCCTTAGAGAACTTCAGTCTGAGGGATCAAAGACCTGATGCAAGCTGGTAGGCAGGCAGCTCTTTATCTAGTAGGATGGAAAAGTTACATTTACAAGCCCAGCTCTGAGGAGGAATTGTATTTGAGTGATCCTCTACCCTTGAGGGGAGAGGGGCTATTTGAAGATTTCCCTGGTGAACCACCAGCTTTGTTTGGTTAGCCAGGGCCTATAGGCATCCAGGCTTCTCCATTGCCTGCTCTTGAGCAGTGTCTCTTAATGTCTCCATGGGTACAGTGGACCCTGGGAAGAGACCATTGACAAGTATAGAATATAGCATCTAATTGTCTGGACCTGTCCTCTGCAAGTGGGAGGATGTAGGCTTAGGTTTGACCTACTTCGTATTGAAATAAGTAGATTGGTTAACAGTTAAGAATCAGTAACTGCACTCTGTTGTGAAAGAAACTGACAGTGAACAGACTTTGTTAGGGCTGAGGAACAAGGACCACGGGGAGCATAGTAGCCCACCAACTCCTGCTGGCTGCCTCTGACTCATATCTGAAACTGTTTCTAAAATTGCTGGCTTGGTTCCAGGGCCTAATCTTAGGCTGGGAACTATAGCAAACAGGTGTTTTTCAGTGGCACAATAAACAATTGCACACATACTAAGCTGAGCTGGCAAAGGAAGAAATTGAAAGCAAAGTCTAGTCTGCTGATCTCAGGCTAGTTTATCCCAAGGAGGTTTAAGCTGTGTTTTTTTGTCAGCCTGCCTTTGGGAATTCCTCCTCCACACCAATACTGCCATTCTTTGAAGGCAGCTCCCAGAAGTATCCTGTGGAACATTTGCAGCCTTAAGAAGGCTACAGTCCAAGGCCTACCTACCCTGCCTGCCTGAGCCTTTAACCGGAGCCCGCCTGCCCACCCCTGGCTTTCAGAGCCTGCCTGTCTCAGAGAGCCATTGGCCAGCCACTAGGCCCATCCAGACTGACTGTTCGTCTGGTGTCTCTCATCTTATTCTGTCGGCCAGGATTCCTACGAGGCCTCCCCGGGCTCCGAGACTCAGCGTAGGCGGCGGCGGCGGCACAGGCACAGTCCCACTGGCCCGCCAGGCTTCCCCAGAGACGGCGACTATCGGGACCAGGACTATCGGACCGAGCAAGGGGAGGATGAGGAGGAGGATGAGGAGGAGGATGAGGAGGAGGAGGAGAAGGCCAGTAACATCGTCATGCTGAGGATGCTGCCACAGGCAGCCACTGAGGATGATGTACGTGCCCCCCCAATGGCCCTGGGCAGGTGGCAGAGCAGGAGGCCAGGCTGGGTCTTCTCCAGGGCCTTCAGCTTTTCTCTACCCATCCTTTGCAACCAACCACAGCACCTTCCCTCTCTTCTCCCTCACCAGCTCCTGTCCCTCAGCATTATCCATCCTCCAGGATGGGCCCCATTAGTTTTTGGTCTGGAAGGGAGACGGCAGCAGACAGGCTGGCTTAGCCCAGGGGAAGTAGCTGTGGGTGTTCAGTGCTGGTGGGTATGAGAGAAGAGCATCCCTCCTGCACATTCCATTGGCTTTCACCCTTTTTGTTTATGTGGATGGAGGGCCAGGCCCAGTGTTGGTTATTCTCGGTGGCAGAGACCCGTAAGAGTGAGATGTTAGGGCCCATGGGCTTTTCTGAAATTCCATATTTCTCCCCTTTTGTCATCAATGACAGCATGGCCACAGTTACCCATAGGTGACTCTTGATAGATTCTTGGCCCTGTTTGCCTTTGTGACATTCTTTGCCTTCCATCTTTCTCTCTTCACTCATTTCCCTCTCATGCAGATGTGTTATGGCAAGCCACATTTGAGATCTCAGCATATTATTGAAGTAGAGTTTGACTAGCTTCCCTGACCCTGGTACCCTTTGCTGCCCTTAGCCCCAGTCAGTTCTCTGAACAGTACTTCCCTGAAAGCCTGCCAGCTGCCCATTTTGTGACAGTAGTAATCCCACCTAAGAAATGCTTCTAGGATTAGGCTGATTGCTGACATTTTTACCTGAGGTTTTATGGTAGGATGGGCCATGTGCTAGGCTGATTGAATCCTCACAGAGGCTCTTTCTGGAAGGTACAGATTATAGTCAGTCCAACATAGCCCCAGTCAGCAAAATGACTTGCTTCTCGTTCCTGCAAATGGCAGAGTAGAGTTGGGGGTCTAAATCTGGACTGCTGGACCCCAGAGCCCATGTTCTTGTTATTTCCCAAGCCTTCCCTGATTGCAAGCCTTGATAAGATCTGTGTATCTTTTACTTTTCATCTTCCTGCATACCTATGTGCATAAGACTTAATTTCTTGTCTGTTACCCTGATTGTAGCTGATGCCCAAAAGCACAGATTCTCCCCCAAAAGTATCTGGCATAAACTCACCATCCACTCAAAGAGGTACAGCCAGCATTGACAGAGACTGCTTTACCTTGGGTCCTAAGTTGCCTCTGTAGTACCCCTCAGGCTCGAAAGCTTTCCAGATCAAGCCTTTTTGTCTTTAAGTTTCTCCTCGTCACATGGTTGAAATGGCTTAGGTTCCTATCCTTGTCTGTGTCATAGGTAGTTTTTGGTGGAAGTCAAGTACAGGGAGTAGTTCCTTTGTGATAGACAAGAATTGCTTTCCAGCTTCTATGCTTCATGGCTACTAAGCCTCTTGTCAGAGCCCCCTGCCCACCATCCCTGACTTGCTGCCTCACTTGCTCTCCTGTTGTCTTTGTGCCCCTGGGGATCATCTTGCTGCCATCCTTTACCATGTACTGTGTTTCTGTCTTTGTTTGACTCACTATCTGCAAGTCTGGGGCTCGAAGCAATACAGTACTAGTGTGGGTTGCAGTTGTTACTAGGGAAAACTTTGAAAGAAGCACAGTAGGCTCTGTGTGAGTGTGAGAGTGTGTGTGTATTTTGGTCTCATATACTAAGCTGCTTTCTTTGCTAAACCCATCCCACTTCTTTATGTCCTGAACAGATCCGTGGCCAGCTGCAGTCCCATGGTGTCCAAGCACGGGAAGTCCGGCTGATGCGGAACAAATCCTCAGGTGAGCTTTCGTTCCCAGTGCCCTCCCCTTCTGCTGGCCAGCCTCAGTCTCCAAATCTCCCTTTTGCCTCTGCCTTTCCCTCCTTCTTCCCCTCCCTATTTCCCTTCCTGTCACAGCTGGGAATGGGCAGCTTGGGGGGATACCCTCTCTTTCTCTTCCATTCCCCACTCTCACAGCCTCTACAGGGGAGCTGTTCTGACGAGGATGCAGCTCTGGGCTGAGCTGACTATTCCCAAGGGGCAAGGCCAGAGCCAGGCTCTGGAAAATCTCTTCTTTGGGACTCTGAGTATCTGAGGCGGTGACTCTAATACATATACTTCCTTCTCCTTCCTCTGCCCTTTGGTCTCCTTCACATCACTTTGACAACAGCCTCTAACCAAAAGTAGGTCTCACACGGACCCACCCATATGTCCCAAGAGGTGAGGAGGGGATGGCTCTCATCAAAAGTGTATCCTAAGGAGCAGCCAGAAATTTCTGGCCTCACCTGTTCCCTCCCTCCCTCCCTCTTGCAGGCTGCTTGAGGCTGGGCTGAGATTTTAGCAGAGTGGGTGCAATTGTCTCTGCAGGACCACTGCCCAGGCTCCCCAAAGCCCCAAGGCAGGCACAGTGGGGTCTCACTCTGCCTGGGCCTCTCTTTCTATCTTTCTCCTCTTTCCACTTCCTCCTTTATTCCTCCATTACTCCTGCCTACCCCACCCCCATACTGTCCCATCCTCCCATCCATCCTGATGACGGGTCTTTTGGAGATCAAGCATGCCCTCCAGACCCACTACACTGGAAGCCCCCTTCCATCAGTACCTCTAAAGGAGTTAATTTCCCAGAACCATAAGCCCCAAGGCCCTGGCCAGGCCTGGAGTGTGACTCAGTCGTATGTAGGTCTTGCTCTGCTTTACTCCAGGTGTACCATTCACTGACAGAATCTGTGCTTCTTTCCCTAAGGACATATCCTACATATGGCCTCTTGGTGGCTTTAGACATTTCTCCTAGGGACCTGCTGATTCCTACCTTGGCCAGCTCCAGCCACTGTCTGCCTATTTAGGAGGGTCTTGGCTGTCAGTGGGTCCAGTCTCCCCAGTGTGGCCCTGGAATGGCGCCCTAGTGATTATCCTCCCCTTTACCTACACCAAGGTTAAGTTAAAATTGTGTTCCTAACCACTCCCTGGTTTCCTGTGTGCTGGCCGGAAACACCCCCACCCCCACAAAAAAATCCTCACAGACCCACTTAGCCTGGCTTCTCTTCTGTTCTTTTGATTAAACAACTGTTCCAGTAATCCTGGCCTTGCTCTAGGCTTGCCCATGAGTTATTTGCTTTGGCCTATATGGAGTCAAAGCAGCCCCCTCTTCTAAGAAACACATCTCATCTTGTATTCCTTCCCTGTCAGTTCACCATCAGCACAAGCTGGCTGGCAAGTCTGCCTGAGCCCCCATCTCACTGCACAGTTGGGATATATGTCTCCTATCCTAATCTGACTCTCCTGTTCTTTCTCTCTTCCCTTCCCTTCTTCCTGCCCTTCCCAACTATCCACCTTTCTCCTATCTTCCCTCTTCTTTCTCTGATCAGATTTTTCTCTTCCGTTTTCCTGTTCCCCTTTCCCTCTCTGCCCCTGGTCCTCTCCCCTCGGGTTCTGCCCCCGGGAACGCCGTGTGTCCAAAGCTGTTGACTAACCCACTGCGTCTGTATCTGAATGCTGTCTCCAGGTCAGAGCCGGGGCTTCGCCTTCGTCGAGTTTAGTCACTTGCAGGACGCTACACGATGGATGGAAGCCAATCAGGTTGCTTTGCCGCACTTGAACCCCCCCCCAAACAAATACTACTTTATAATCGAGCGCTCCCCATCGCCTGAATCTTATGGACACAGTTCCCTTCCCTGTGGCCCTGTGTCCCATACCCTTGCCCCCTTTCTCCCCCTCCTGACCCCACTATTTCCTCTTCCCATCTCTCACTACCCACTGGGCTTCCCATCTGGGGCCCACTCTCAACACCGTCCCCTGGCCCTTTCCTACTGCCAGGCACTAGCGCTCCCTCACCTCTCCTGGCTGAGCTTTCAGAGAAAGAGCTGCCAGGGTGGGTTCCTTCCCCTAGCTTCCCACACCCCATCGGGACCCTTCTGCTCCTAAGTCAGCAGAGCCAGAACTTGGTTGTGCTCTGAGGACCACTGGGGAACATAGATGTTGGCACACAAACTAGCAAGACTTGTTTTGCTAGCTCTCTACTGCATGGGAATTTGGCCCTCTGACTTCCATGCAGAGGGACAGCACTGCTTGTGGTTGAAAGTTCCATTCAAGTGTGATAGTTTTATTGACACCCTGGGCTCAGTTCACTGGCCCCTCCCATTCACAGCACCCTCCCCACCCACAGGAGGCCCCACCCCTACCTTCTCAATAAGGAACTGTGCTCTTGTCAGCCACACAGGGAGCTGGCTCCCCTAGCCTGGCCTGGATCCCAACTCAACTGTGTTGGGACCTTCCAAGACTCAAGGGTCTAACCTAGCTACCCAGCCCTATCCTATCACTGGTGTTGAGCACTGGAGAGAAGTGTCAGGGGAGGAAGGGGCAGCTGTGGTGAAGTGGAGGGTCCTGGCAGGTCCCTGTGGCCTGCTCTGTGGGTCGGGTCAGTAGGCTAGTGCGGTGGGCCCAGGACCCGGCCAACCTTGGGAAGGTGGCCTCATGGCGGGAAAGCTCCGTCTGTTAAATTGGCTTTCTTTTTCCCCTTCTCCAGCATTAGCGCTCGTGCGCTCTTTCTCTTTTTCTCTCCCCTCCTCTCTCTTCCCTGCCCATTTCCCCTTATTCCCAGTGTAGCCTGTGTAGTGCTGGCCCTGGGTGTGGCCTGGTACTGTCAGGACCAAGCTGGGGGAGAACTCCCAACTCGGCAGTCGTTGGTCAACTAAGCACTATGTGCCTGATTGTGTGTGTGTGTGTGTGTGTGTGTGTGTGTGTGTTTGTGGTGTGTGTGTGTGTGTGTTTGTGTGTGTATACACAGCAATCAGCTGTGCCCTGAGCGCTGTGGTGCTTTCCTTCCCTCCCTCCACTCCTTCTTCCCTCCATCAGTTCTCCAAACTCCCTTCATCCCCTGTCCCTCATCCATCCAGCTGAAGGGCTCGCTCACTCTCTTCTCCTTTGCTGAAACGGTGTGTGGGGCACTGCTACCTAGACCTCACTGTGCTCTGCTTTTTCCCACAGCATTCCCTCAACATCCTGGGCCAGAAGGTATCCATGCATTACAGCGACCCCAAGCCCAAGATCAATGAGGACTGGCTATGTAATAAGGTACAGGGGTGGGTGGGCAGCTGCTGCCGGGTAGAGTCTGCCCCAGCAGGAGCAGCAGCAGCTCACTCTTTCAGAGCCTGTGAGAGGAAGTGTGTTCTTGAAAACAGCCTGGCCTAAAGGCCCACTAGCCTTAGTGACTAATCAGTGACAACATAAGCCTACTCCAGTGTGTAGAACCTGGGCTTCAGAGCCAGGCTGCTTGCAGACTGTCTCAGGTTTGCCTTGATGGTCAAGGTACTTATCCTGTCTGTACATCACTTTTCCTCATCTTTGAAAGGTCAGAGTGGGCACTGATTAGGTTGTTGAGAGAATGAAACTGTTGATGGGAGAGCAATATAGAAAAAGACTTCTGGCCCACATTCAGCTCGTAAGTAGCTGCTAGCTTTAAAAAGAAGCACAGAGTGTTCTGAGGGTAACTCAACCTTGAAGGCTACCCTGACAGAGACCTGTCACTATTGAGCTTCAAAGGTCCGCCCTTGTAGGTTGTGTGATCACTACCATCTTCCCTAAGAAGGAAGCTGAAGTTCAGAGGGGTGGAACCATGCTTGAGCCTTTAGCTCAAAGGGTCACCTCCTGTTCCCTAAGTAGCCTTAGGTTTGCCCTGAGGCCAGCTTTCTGATTCTGCAGCCTCATCTACCAAGGCTGTCTTGTAGTCCCAAAATGTAATAGGAAGGCTGAGAGCTTAGTGGAGGACCCTGTCTTCTCCCTTCGAAGTAGTCTGCTTAGTGGAAGAGTTAGATCTGGAAAGAGAGGGTCAGATTGATAGCGGCGCTGCGTGTTTTTTCCTATTTGCCTTGAAATCAGTATTCTCTCTGTCTTCTTCCTTTCCTTTGGTTATCAGATCCTGTCATTTTCATCGCAGAATAACCACCTTCTCTTCTTTGCTATTGTCACAGTTCATGCTAATTCCTGTACCCTCCCATCCAGTTCCCACAGAGCCCTCTGACAGTAGCCTCATCTGGTTTTCCCCACCCTCACTGTAATGTTGCAGTTGAAGCCCAGCTCTGTTCATGCCTGCCCTTCTCTGTCTAACACTAATAACATCTGGTTTTAGCATGCGGTCTTCCTGTGACTCTCATCCTCTTCCCTGGGCTTTTGTCTCTCCACATGCCCCCCTTCACCAACTATAGAAAGTCTCTTCCCAGCAAAACTAAACCTCTGGTCCTCCCAGATTAAACCTTACTGCTTCTATGTAACTCAGTCCAGTGAGCAGTGACCCTCTCAGCTCCTTCTCTTCCCCTCACCCCATCCACACAGTCTAAGCAGACTATCCTGATCACATGACTCACTGCTTAGTACCTGACTGGAACAGGGATATATAATATGATGGAAGTGGACCAGGTAGTTGGAATATCCAAGAGAAAAAAGACAAAAGTAGCTTTAATCAGCCTGTTCCCAGCAAGAAGGAAAGGGAAGGATCAGACCAAAGGCTTCTAGTAGGAAACAGTAAAAGTTTTCTTAGGTAAGCATGTCATGGAATACAATCCTGAGAGTTAGTTGATAGTCTCAACAAGATGGGGAGGGGAAGCAACTTCTGTAATGTTGCTGATTGCTGAAATTAGAGGACTGGTGCTGGGAACCAGTTGTCAGACAAGATTGACAGGATTGAACATAATAATGAAAGTTCCAGAAGACTACTGCCACCCCCAACCCCAAAAGTTCCTTTCCTGGGGATTATTATGTTGTTTTATGAGTCCATACTTGGAGGATATTATGGAAAGCCCTGACCACCTGGCCTGTGCCTCACAGTGTGGTGTCCAGAACTTCAAACGGCGCGAGAAGTGCTTCAAATGTGGTGTGCCCAAATCAGGTGAGCTGTACTGACTGGGAATGGCAAGAGGGGTGAAGAGACAGTGTGGAGGGGTGGGGAGTGTGAGTAGCCATTGAGCTTCCACCTTTGTCACCACCCTATCTCCCACCATCCCCAACAGAAGCAGAGCAGAAGCTGCCCCTTGGCACCCGGCTGGATCAGCAGGCACTGCCACTGGGTGGGCGGGAGCTAAGCCAGGGCCTACTCCCGCTGCCACAACCCTACCAGGCCCAGGGAGTACTGACCTCCCAAGCCCTGTCACAGGGCTCAGAGCCAAGCTCCGAGAACGCCAATGATAGTGAGTCGGTTCTTTCTTCTTTCCTCTGTGCCTTTGGGCATCTGGTCTGGGACCTCTGAAGCCAGAGAAGTGTTAATGAACAAAACTTGGCTCTTACTGACGGGGAGTGTTTCTACCTCGTGTGGGGATAAACTCATGATATAAAGAGAGCAAAGCAAGGGAGCTGTCCACAAACTCATTTTAGGGGTGTATGAGAGGGCTCCTGGTGGATAAGAGACAGAGCTCTTACTTGTACTGATAAGCAGAATTTATTCAAGAGGTGAGGTGGGAGGAAGCAGAAAGTACATGGGCATAGAGGCAACTTGGGGCTTTGAGCAGACTGAGAGAGTTGCATCCTAACGCTGGGCCCTTTCCTACAGCAATTATTTTGCGCAACCTGAACCCACACAGCACCATGGACTCCATCCTGGGGGCCCTAGCACCTTATGCGGTGCTGTCCTCCTCCAATGTGCGTGTTATAAAGGACAAGCAGACCCAGCTGAACCGAGGCTTTGCCTTCATCCAGCTCTCCACCATCGTGGTGAGGGCGGCACAGGGGGGGGGCCGGGCAGCTATGGTCCCGGCCCCCAGGGTAGGGAGGAGGGTCCTTTGCCCCACCCCCACCGCGGTCCCAATCTAGAAATGGGGCAATGGAGCCGGGGGGCCTCCCCGGGCCTGACCCTTTGGTCCACCCGTAGGAGGCAGCCCAGCTGCTGCAGATCCTGCAGGCCCTGCACCCTCCGCTCACCATCGATGGCAAGACCATCAACGTGGAGTTTGCCAAGGGTTCTAAGAGGTCAGAGCCCCACCTAAGTCCCCTTACAGCTTGCCCCTCACCACCACCTTGGGGCTTCCCATTTCATTTCCAGTTTCTACTATCCTCCTCAGGGATATGGCCTCCAATGAAGGCAGTCGCATCAATGCTGCCTCTGTGGCCAGCACTGCCATTGCTGCTGCCCAGTGGGCAATCTCACAGGTACTTAGCCTTCTCTTGCCCCATCACCTTGGCACCTGACTTTCATAATCCTTTTGTCTTCTTTCTGCAAACAGCAAAATTGGCTTGTTATAAAAGTGTTATGCCCTGTTATAACAGGTGTTATAGGCTTTCCATTTTGCTCCTGCCTGTATAGACAGTGATCCCTTCCCACTCCATTTTCTATTCTTCCCAGTCACTTTTTGGGCTTTTTTTTTTTAACTTTATTTTTATGTGTTTAAGTGTTTTGCCTGTACCTATATATGTGGACCGTGTGTGTGTGTGTGGGGGGGAGTGCATGCAGAGGTCAGAAGAAGGTGTCTGATCCCCTGGACCTAGAAGTTTGAATGCAATGAATAAGCATGTGGGTGCTCGGAACTGAACCTAGTTCTTTACGAGAGAGCAACAAGTGCTCTTATGTGCTGAGCCTTCTATGTTCCTATCTTCTGTACTTTTCTTGACAACACTGTTTGGGTTGGTGCTCTATGCTGTTGGGTAGAACTTTTTTAAATTCTCCTGAATTAGTATAATGTGTATTTGTGTGTGTGTGTGTGATGCATTGTTTATGTAAGTATATATACCATGAATAAAAAGGAACTTAGTAAGTATCTTAAAAAATTTTGGGAACCTGTGATCATAGCTCTTTTGAGCAAGAGGATCAGATGTTGAAGGTCAGGCTTTGACTATATAGTGAATTTGAGGACCTGTCTCAGAACCAAAAAAATCAGGGAAGGGAAGGGAAAAATTTGGTAGAAGAGAATAAAGATGAGGAGGATAGTAAGATGCGGTGCATACGGATAATCCTATCAGTGGTGTGGGGAGTGGGGACAAAGGCCAGAGGATTCTTATGTTCCAGGCCAGCATGGGCTGCATAGTTGTTGGAGGGAGGAAGGAAAGAGGAAAAGGAGAGATTGAGGTGGTGTCTCGATTGATCTGAGGCCTAACACATGGACCTTATCAGGGTCAGCACAGCTTTGGGGAGCATTGGGCATATATTCTTTTCCTAGTCTCTTTCCTCCATTGTTGTCTTGTGGTCAGGACTCCTTGGTTTTTACTTAATTTTAAGACTACATGCTTTTCTGTCAAGTAGAAATACTAGCTCCACATGTAGGACAGCTGCTTCTAGCACATAGATCTCTTCCCTTATGTCCTCTCCTGTTTCTAATGATCTCCCACCTGCCCCTCAGGCCTCCCAGGGTGGAGAGAGTGCCTGGGCTGCTCCCGAGGAGTCACCGGTTGACTACAGTTACTATCAACAGGATGAGGGCTATGGCAGCAGCCAGGGCACAGATTCCCTCTATGCCCATAGCTACCTTAAGAACACCAAGGGCCCTGGCATAACTGGGACCAAAGGGGACCCAGCTGGAGCAGGTGAGCCTCATCCTCTCTTGCTGAGCTTAATTGTGGGGCCTAGAGACCTATTGTCCTATGCTCTGACATTCATGGGCATTCTCCTTGGTTTTCCTTCCAGGTCCTGAGGCCTCCCTTGAGGCTGGGACAGATTCTGTGTCACTTCAGGCTTTCTCCCGAGCCCAGCCTGGTGCAGCCCCTGGGCTCTATCCGCAATCAGCTGAGGGAAGCAGTGGCCAGGGCATGGCTTCTAACAGCCAGGTAAGGATGACATTGATACTCTGGGGAGGCTAGCCGGGCGCACCCTTAGTGGGCAGGAGGTATTAACAGATATTGAGTCTTGTTCCTTTGTGTGACCCATGAACAGTCATATACGATCATGTCACCTGCTGTGCTCAAGTCTGAGCTCCAGAGCCCTACTCATCCCAGCTCTGCCTTACCACCAGCCACCAGCCCCACTGCCCCAGAGTCCTACAGCCAGTACCGTGAGTAGCCATTGCCTATGGCTAAGGATGTAGACTTCTTCTCTAAGCAGGGAGGAACTTCAACAACTTCGCGTTTCCTCTCTGCAGCTATCCCTGATGTCTCTACTTACCAATATGATGAAACATCTGGCTACTACTATGACCCCCAGACTGGTCTATACTATGACCCCAACTCCCAGGTTGGTGACAGTGTAGTCTATGAAAAACTGGAGTGTGGTTGTATGGCAGCTAGCCTTAGAGGTCCTCCCTCTTGTCCCCTTTCTCCATTTTTTTCCTCAGTATTACTACAATGCTCAAAGCCAACAGTACCTATATTGGGATGGGGAGCGACGGACCTATATACCTGCCTTGGAGCAGTCTGCTGATGGACATAAGGAGGTGGGGGCATCATCAAAAGAGGGAAAAGAGAAGAAAGAGAAGCATAAGACAAAGACAGCCCAACAGGTGAACATCCAGCCATCATCCAGCTGTTTGGAGTCTATGTTCTGTCACTTCTTACCCTCTCCTGCTATGGAAAGTAAGGTAGTGGGTAGGCTGGACAGAAGTAGTAACCGCTTTAGACAGACAGGACTCGTGAACCAGGCTATTGGCGGGGGGGGGGGGGGTACCA
>PVIH01009784.1:0-63144 GCA_004025045.1 Sigmodon hispidus | reverse complement strand
GGAACCTCAGTGTCTCTGTGGAGAAAAGATGTGACCTTGAAACACAGCACTTAGAAGCAAACAATTCCCTCAGCAATCTGAGGAATTAGAAAAATGGTTTATGTCCTGGAAATAACATAAAACATTAAATGTGACACCATGTCACATGTCTTAGGTTTCTGTTATGGTAAACACTTGCTAAAAGCAATGTGGGCATGAAAGTGTTTTTGATCATGAAGGGAAGTCAAAGAAGGACCTTGGAGACAAGCTGATACACAGACCATTGAGGAGTGCTGCTTACTGGCTTGCTGTCCACGGCTTGCTCAGTCTGCTTTCTTATATAAGTCTTAAACAACCTATAGGGGGTGATGCTGCCCACAGTGGAGTGGGTCCTACCATTTTGGTCAATAATTAAAAAAATGCCTCATAGACTTACTAAGAGGCCAATCTCTTGGAAGCAAATTTTTAAAAAGTATTTATTTTTACTTTATGTGAATTGGTGTTTTGCCTGCATGTGTAACTGTGTAAGGGTGTCAGATCTTGGAATTACAGACAGTTGTTAACTGCCACGTGGATGCTGGGAATTGAACTCAGGTCCTCTGGAAGAACAGTCAGTGCTCTTAACCACTGAGCCAATTCTCCAGCCCCTGGAAGCAATTTCTTAATTGAGAGTCCCCTTTTCCAGATATGTCTAGGTTTGTATCATGTTGACAAAAACCAACCAGGACATCATACATAAATTAAAATTATATACAAGGCTAGGGGCGTGGCGCAGTGGGAAGAGTGCTATCTAGTATGTTGCAAGGCCCCCTCCCAGTACACAGATATGTAGTTCTCTGCATTTAGAAAGTAAAAATGAAAGAACAAATACAAGTGCCAATCAGAAGTGGTAGCCTTTAATTCCACCACTCAAGAGGCAGAGGCAGGTGGATCTCCAAGGCTATCGTGGTCTACAGAGTGAGATCTAAGACAGCCAAGGCTACTCAGAGAAATAAACCTGTCTCAAAAAGAATGTTGGGGTTGTAACCAGACGGGCTTGAAAAGCCAATACAGAAATAAGATCTTACACTGCTTCATTGCTCTTTGACCTTGCTCTGTTTCCCAGTTGTATCCATCTTTCTTGCCCCTTTGCCTTTGCAAACAACATGGAGCAGATGGGAAGTGGGGGAATGTTTAGAAATGGGGCCAGTAGAGGGGAGCGTTCCTTGGCATAAGTTTTGGTTTATTTTTAATAAGATGTTTTGGAGGAGGTGGGGACATCTGAGTGTGGTTTATAGTTTGTAAAGGAATATTCTACAAGGATGAGGCTCAGGAACTATAGCCCAGAAGCCAGGTATATGCATGGCCTTTTACAATTGTTCAGATAAGAAAGGTACCAGATTTGAGGCTATAGACAGGAAGGGCTACTGTTGCAAGGGTTCCAGGTAAGAATAGAGCCCTAAGTTTGAGGAATTTGGGGAACTTTAACCCCCACCCCCACCCCCACCCCAGATTGCCAAGGACATGGAGCGATGGGCCCGAAGTCTCAACAAGCAAAAAGAAAACTTCAAAAACAGCTTCCAACCTATTAGTGCCCTACGAGATGATGAAAGGCGGGAATCAGCCACTGCAGATGCAGGCTATGCCATCCTTGAGAAGAAGGTAGGTTGTAACTGTCCATCTGTACCCCACCTACAATCTCATCAGTCCTCATGAGTTCTCTGTGGAGCCCTGAATTTCTGTGTCTTTTACCTCAGGGAGCACTAGCTGAAAGACAGCACACCAGCATGGATCTCCCAAAGTTGGCCAGTGATGATCGCCCAGTGAGTTGTCAGAGAAAAAAGGGGCAAGGGTCTCTAATCTCAGCAGGGCTGACTGACTGTCCACCCTCACCTTCTACAGAGCCCTCCTCGAGGGCTGGTGGCAGCCTACAGTGGGGAGAGTGACAGTGAGGAGGAACAGGAACGAGGGGGTCCTGAGCGGGAAGAAAAGCTCACAGACTGGCAGAAGCTAGCCTGCCTGCTCTGCCGCCGCCAGTTTCCCAGCAAGGAGGCGCTCATTCGGCACCAGCAGCTCTCTGGGCTTCACAAGGTAATGGAGCAGAGTTGGTAGGATAGCCGTGTCTTGCGCATTCTAGTCCAGTTGGTTTACTCTCTTCTGTCCGCCTTTACAGCAAAACCTTGAGATTCATCGGCGAGCCCACTTGTCAGAAAACGAATTAGAAGCACTAGAAAAGAATGACATGGAGGTGAGGTGTGACCCACTCCTGGGCTCTGTTCCACCTGCCCCTTCCAAGTCTCTGTCACTCCTTAGCCAGGTACAGCCTGACAGCCATGTGTTGTCCTATCACTCTAAGACTTCTTTCCAGTGCCCATTCTATCATGTCCTGGCCTTCAGGACCTAAGACTAGGCCAGACAGAGAGACCTGTATACGTCCTTGCCCAGTCCCATCCATGCCTATGTTTGCTAAAAATAACAGCCAATTCCAACATCCTCACATGCACTAATTTGTAGCAAATGAAGTACCGAGACCGAGCAGCTGAACGCAGGGAGAAGTATGGTATTCCTGAGCCACCAGAGCCCAAAAGGAGGAAATATGGTGGCATATCTACAGCCTCTGTGTGAGTCCAGGGCCAGGTACCAGGTGAGGGGGTCTGGGGCTGACACACCATTCACACTGTACACTGTCACCTGCAGCGATTTTGAACAGCCCACTCGGGATGGATTAGGCAGTGACAACATTGGCAGTCGCATGCTTCAAGCCATGGGCTGGAAAGAAGGCAGTGGTTTGGGTCGCAAGAAACAGGGCATTGTGACACCCATTGAGGTGAGTTTATGGGCCATTCTTGTTCCCAACACTCCCAATGTACCTCTACCAGCTTGACAAAACCTGCTTCTCTTACACAGGCCCAAACACGGGTTCGAGGTTCTGGCCTGGGTGCCCGGGGCAGTTCTTATGGGGTCACCTCAACAGAATCCTACAAGGAGACACTGCACAAGACAATGGTGACCCGCTTCAATGAGGCCCAGTGAAGAACTTTGGAAGCAGTTTCTACAGATGTGGGGTGTCCATTCAGGGACAGAAGATGAGATGTGGAGTGGTTTAAGGGAGGTTCTTCTATCTACCAGTCGGCTCCCCAACCACAGAAGCTCTCACCAAATTAGACTTGGAGTTGGTGACTTTTGCTGGGAAATTGGGCTCCAATCATGTTCCTTTTATAATAAAATCTTAAAAGCCTGCATCTTCCATCTCTACTTTCTCATGCCCTAGCATGGTTTGTAATTTCACAGGCACAGAATGCATAAATAGCTATTAGGCTAAGCTGGGTGGCAATGGTGACTATAAATACATGGGATTCTAGCCAGCACCCAAGCCAGCAAGATTCTAGTCATGGCCCATCCCTTGTCAGAGACCGAAGTTTGTTGTTCAGAACCTGGGTTGAGAATCCCCAGTTCCCTGTCCTCATTTAACCCTCACCTGCTCTTAGCTTATGGTCCCTAGGCTAAACTCTGATTTGCCATTCCTGGGCTGGGGATAGTATTTTCAGGCATCTCTATGTAAAACACAACAGGCGCTTAAAACCTGGTTGTCCCTATACCTTCAACATGTTGATGACCCCAATGGGATACAGGAAGCTTAGCCTGGAAGCCCCCAGCCCAAAGTTGTCTTCATGAGCACCAGTCAAGTTCACCCTTGTTTCCTTTGTCCACATCTGTAAACATAATACCTCACTCTATGGTCCATAGCCATGACTCCCAGATTATGTTTATGCTATTGGCATAATGTAGTGGAGCATAAAACTAGGATTGCCTTCTAAACCCTGTAGTGGAGAGCAGGTATTATCTATTACACCTTGACCGTAAGGCATGAACTCTTGGCCAGTGTAGATCTGTAAAATACCTATGGCCTAACCCAGTCAGCTGAGCTGCAAAATGAGGCTAGGAATGCAGGCCTAACTTGGAATATGTGTTTCTGTCCTACCCTAGATCACCATCACTAGAAGAATCCCTAGGGAACCAACACACTTCAGCGACTGTAGGGTAAAATGGGATGCAAACTGACTTCATATAAAGTTAAACACGCATGTTCCCTGTGATGGCCTAGCAATTCACTCCCAGGTATCTAGCCAACATATAAATGCATGTTCATGCCAGCTGTACAAACTGAGACTAGTCCAAAAGTCGAAGAAGTAAACTTGATGTATATGTAGAATGAAATAAAGCAAAAAGGAAGAAAATGCTAATGGAAATATCAGCAAATGAACCTCACGAACACTACTAGGTGAGAAGTCAGACACAAAAGTACATACTGGATGATTCTATTAATATGAAACTTGGAAATCAAAGCAATTTGGTGATGGTAGAACAGGGTTGAGGCAGCGATGGCATTTTTCATACATAGATTATACAAGAACTTAGGAAAAGACCACCAAAACAAAATGAAGAAGGTAGAAATACAAAGTCAGTTATCTGTAGGAAATTGGTTCAGGGACAGATATTGCTTCCTACCATGTCTCTACCACCACCTGAGCCAAAACACCAGGATTCCCACCTGAAGTTTGGTTTTGTTTTGACACAAGTCTCAAAACCAGGCTGGCTTCAAGTTGGATATGTAAACAAGGCTAGGTTTGAACTGACCTTCCTCCTACTAACTCCCAAATGCTGAAATTATAGACATGTGGTACCATGCCAAGCTCAAGTCCCTTATAAAAACTGGTAGAATATTGTATAAACCTTGTATGTCCTTAAGATTGTCTATGTATGATTTGTAGTATCTGGTACAATACGTATATTTTGTAAATTCTTACACAGTATTAATTAGGAAGAAAAGGTGTGTGTAGAAAAATGTCATGTGATTTCTCCCCTAATTTTTTATTTACTGATGCTTGGGACAACCCAGTGCCTTTCTTGATACTCTTAGCTGTCCCCTGAATATTTTCTGTCATGGTTGGATCTGTGCGCAAACTTATGAATATGGAGCACTAAATGCAGTGACCTTCCATGAAGGTGCTGAGAACCAAGCCTAGTTCTTCTTCCAGAGAGCCTCTGCTCTTAACTACAGAGCTCCTAATATACTTAATGAGGAA
The DNA here is from genome assembly GCA_004025045.1 of Sigmodon hispidus. Lineage (NCBI taxonomy): Eukaryota > Metazoa > Chordata > Mammalia > Rodentia > Cricetidae > Sigmodon > Sigmodon hispidus. Next base: position 58,099 of record PVIH01009784.1, on the reverse strand, counting down.
AAATAGTAACTTTACAGTAGAGAAACCTGACATATTATCTCTGTGGTGTATTAGAATTCTGTTTCCCAAAGACTGGGTGAAAAAGACACAATATCTGTCACCAAGTAGAGTTCCCTCTACAAGGGAACCTGTATCTGAACCTGTGTCAGGTGACATTAGACAAACCCAAACGGGTGAGATACAAAAAGGCCTGTATTCAAAAGCATCAAGGTCAGGAACACCAAAGGAGGACAGAAGGAAACATTCCACTTGAGCATATTTTAGCGCCACCTCCATAGTGAGGACTGCCATGGCTGACCCATATAAAATTCTCAAACCTCCCCTGCCACAGTCCCTGTATGCCCTTGGGCTACTTTCCACAATACATGCTGTCAGAAAAATCTTATTTGCCTATCTATTGCAATTGCCTGAATTGGAACAAAAGCTATAATGGAAGGAGCTTTTTCTGTCTTGTTTCTTACCATGTCTCTAGAACAGGGTTTGACACTTATCAGACCTTGGAGTAAATGCACATACCACAACTTTGTGAATGCCACTCATTCTCAGGAATCTCTTGTTTTGTGTATATAGTATTCTAGATTGAACCCAGGGCCTCACACATGGTATGCAAGTGTTACGACCACTGGGATACAGTGCCACCCTTAGGACTCCATTTTGAACAAAGCTTAAACATGGTGGCGTTGACCTATAGTTCCTGCTACTTGGGCAGGGTGTGGATAGTTGAGATGAAGCAAAGGATTATTTGAGCCCAAAAGTCTGAGCCTAGCCTGAGCAACATACAAAGACAATGACAACATTGAGAAGAGGGGTGGTAGGAAAAAGGCAGGGAAGGAAATCTGGGTTAATATACAAAGGATTATTAGGGATTCAGAAAAAAAATTGGTGAGGCCAATTTCTGGAGTAGGTCAAAATGGTACAAAAGAGAAACAGCAAGGCAGTAGTGGCACACACCTTTAGTCCCAGCACTACAGAGGTTGAGACAATGGCTGGGCAAAGAAAGGAATATAAGGTGGGAGAAGACAGGAGTTTGGTGCTTCTCTGTGTTTCCCTTCCCTTTTGGCTGAGGACTAGGCTTTCAGTCTGAGAATTCATGGAGACAGGATCTACACCTTTTGCCTTGAGGAGGATTCAGTAGTGGTGAGAAGTTTCCCTAGTGGCTTGCTTGTTCCTTTGCTTCTCTGACCTTTAAGCATATCTGGCTCCAGGCTTTTATTAAAACCAATTAGGATTCTAGGATTTGTGCAGTACATGAGTGCTACCTATGCTACATTATTTCTACCTCTCTCTCCCCTCCCAATTCCTCCCCACAATCTCACCTACACACACACACACACACACACACACACACACACACCCTGAATTCATTTAGTGTTACTCATAAGGCTGATCACTTGGGATTGGATAACCTGTCAAGGAGCATGTCTCAGAACAAAACTGATCTCTTAAGTCACTGATGGTAGCTCTGACTTGTTAAATCCCTCCCCCCATTCACATTGATTGCCATCTCAACTGGTATTGTTATTATGCAAGTCTTATTTAGACAACTATGTTGGGATTTCATGGATGCAGCTCCCCTATCATGTCTAGAAGATACTACTTAGCAGCAGATATCCTGGTCTTCTGGCATTACAACGCTCCCTCCCCCTTTCTCTGATTTTCCCTTAGAGTAGGGGTTATATTAAAAATATACCAATTGAAGCTTGATATCCAGTGGTTACTTATTCTCTAAATTTTGACCAGTTGTAGATCTCTGTAATAGTCTTTGTCTGGGGCTGGAGAGATGGCTCCTTTTCCAGAGGTCCTGAGTTCAATTCCCAGCAACCACATGGTGGCTCACAACAATCTGTAATGAGATCTGGTGCGCTCTTCTGGCCTGCAGACAGACATACACACAGAACACTGCATACATAATAAATAAACCTTAAAAGATAGTCTCTGTTTCAAACATAAAGCTGTGGTGATGTGTGATAGCTTCCCTTATCCAGATATAAGAATAAGTGTGTAGAATACAGTTAGAAACTATAGTGATTCTAGAAAATAGCAATAATAGTCTCTTCTAAAACCTATGACCTCTCTGGCCAGAGAGTTGGCCAGGTTTACAGTACCAGGTAGAAATTCCCTCCCACTGAGTGGGCCTTAAGCCCAATTAAGACAGCTATTAGTTTAGTTATTCAAAGATAGAAGTACCACTGGTGTTATCTTGCCAGGTTGATCATTATGGTTCACAGGCTTTTCAGCATGGGTAGGACTATTCATTATTTTTCTTCCTTATTAGCTTGCATGGCACTTTCAGATACTGTGGCAATGGTGACTATAAATACATGGGATTCTAGCCAGCACCCAAGCCAGCAAGATTCTAGTCATGGCCCATCCCTTGTCAGAGACCAAAGTTTGTTGTTCAGAACCTGGATTGGGAATCTCCAGTTCCCTGTCCTCATTTAACCCCCACCTGCTCTTAGCTTATGGTCCCTAGGCTATAAGGTTAGTCCTTAGGGTGAAAACTTCTAAGTCATTGTTTCTCAATTTACAGATCAAGAACAACCCTGCATATCGGATACTTACAGTACTGTTAATAACAGCAGAATTACAATTATGAAGTAACAATGAAAATAATTTTATGATTTGGGGTCACCAAACATGAAAAACTGTTTTAAAGGGTTGTAGAACCACTGCTTTAGGTCACTTTCAGCTCAGTTCCTCCAAGTCCTGTGTCTAAAGTGTGTGGTATCTTTAGCAATAGGATCTTACTTTCAAGTTCCCAAAGGGCAATGGCAATAACCTACATTTTGTGGATTCTCTTGGACTACCAAGAACTGGGAAGTTTCCCTTGCCTAGCACTTGAGGGGTTTTGTTAGCCTCTGGCTCTTGGTGGAGGTAGGGGCATCATCTCTCCATGTGGCCTACCTCAATTACAATATGTAAAGATATGTATGTATATATATATCACACACACATATATATAGATTGATCAAGTAAGCTTTTAAAACAGTAGGGTTTTTTTTTGTTTTTTTTTTTTAGTTATTTATTTATGTTCTGTCTGCACGCCTGAAGACCAGAAGAGGGCACTATGTCTCATTTCGGATAGTTGTGAGCCACTGTGATTGCTGGGAATTTGGGAATTGAACTCGAAATCTCTGGAAGAGGAGCCAGTGTCCTTAACCGCTGAGCCACCTCTCCAGCCTTCTCCATGGCTTTTTCAAACACCCTTAGTATTAGTTATCTCTCCTTTCTTTTCCACACATACCTTCCTTTTTAGAGTAATTGCTTCTTACCAAACCTGATGCAAATTCACCTATTAGCTAGGCTGGCTGGCCAGTGAGCTTTAGGTATTCTCCTGTTTCTACCTCCCAATACTTTAATTACAGCCCAGGCCCAGTTTTTTATATGTGTGTTCAAGTCCTGATCAGACTCAGGTCCTCAAGGTTGAGCAGTTAGTACTTTACCCACTAAGCTGTCTCCCCAGTCCCTTCTCATAAATCTTAAATGCTAAACATGTCAATCTGGTTTACAAGACCCAAGCTGATCGGTCCCCAAGCTCATCTTCTAATGCTCCTACTTCCTTTCTCCAACTCTACAAACCACTGTGTTCTTTCTTACATGTTACAGCCAAGTCTTTTTCTCCCCTGTACACAACAGCTTTCCTCTGTCCCTAGGCAAGAGGTAAATAAGGGAAAGGTCTTTGGGAAAAATGTCCTTGGACTACTTCAAGAATAGAATCTCTGTTGTGTTCCTACAACTCTGTACTGAATATGTGCTCAATAAATCTTTCAGATGAGCAAATGTGAAGATCATTGGCAATATTTGAAAGGCTGAATCTGAGGTTATAAAAGCATTTTACATTAAATATCTTTGCTCACACAACATCACTCTGCAACCTGTTCCAACAAATTCACCTTAATGTGGTCTATTTTTCCTCCGTATTACTTAGCAATTATATAAAGTAGTGTATGTACAGAAAGCATACTTATTATACAACATTTTGTTTTTAGTGTTGCTTATTTTATTTTAGTTATTATTCTGAAGTGCCAAAGATCAAATCCTAGGTTTGCACATTCTACACAAGCATTTCATCACCAAGTACACCCCCCCACCGCCGTGTATCTAGTATTTTTGCTGTAGTTTTACTATGTTTTGATGCACAAATAGCACTGTTACACTTGTCCATATTTACATATACAGTTTGTAGCCTAGGAGTCCTGGATTAAACTATATAGCTTAGATGAGCAGAAGCTGTACCATTTGCTTTTAAATTCATGCAAGACATTGCCTAAAGACACACTTCCTAGAAACTATCACTATTGTTAAGGGATGTATGATTCTATATACAACAGTTATGTGCTGAGCATAGGCTGTATAGTCATACTGTTATGTACTATACACAATGCATTAAATGTAAGTACATTAGATACAAACAGATGTAAAGCATTTATATATTAACATTTGCAGCTGGGCATGGTAGTATATGCTTGTAAGTAATCCCAGCACTTGGTGGAAAGAAGCAGGAGGATCATAAGTGTAAGATCAGCCTGGGCTGTATAACAAGTTCCAAGCCAGTCTGGATTGCATAAGAAGATCCTGTTAAAACACACACACATACATAATTCATATATGATATTTATGATATTTTATGTAGTTATGAGCTATTTATTTTAATGCATGAGTATATATGAGGCTATTGTTATTATTTTTTACGTTTACCAGCTGTTTCTCACTATAGAATATTGTTTTATGATGGCAAGAATGAAGTCCCAGCACTTGGCCCACATCCTGAGCTCCATAAACAGGGGAAAAAAAAATGAATGAACGCTTTTGGCCACAGGATTCTCAGCTTTCTTGTGTTTAGGTTGGACGTATCTTCTAATCTGGAGGCACTATCATGTTCCATTCACTTTTGTCACCCTCACAGAGTACATAGTTCTAGGAAATAAACCCAGACTTACATTTTTCCATCTTCTGGAGGCTGATGCCCACCACCACGTGCATCAGGCATTAGCGGGACAGGACTACCACTCCCAGCATGCACTGCGCATTGGAGCCGTACCACAACTTGTAGGGCTATATGGGCCTGAATCCGGCGCCAGAGTGCAGAAGCAGGAAGAAACACCCCTCTATTCAGGCATCTGTGGTACATCCCAGACCCGGCCCTCTAAGGCCCCGCGCTTCCGAGCTCCGCGCAAACTGTAGTTCTTTTTGCGCGACGGAGGTGGTTTGCTCTTCCGTTGCCCTGTGGCTTCGGCTTATCTCCTGAAGGAAGGCGAGGCTTCCGCTCAGCACTGGGGGTGAGCGGGAGGGGAGCATATTACCCTCAAGCCCCTGAACAGCATTTGGAACAGGGTGCTTCCCTAATCCTAACTTAGGGGATCCCCAATGGGCATATTTGGAGGTTGTGGGGCCCGGGTGGCATTCGGAAGGTGTCGACTTTTGAGGAGACCCTTAGGAGGCGGTGCTTGGGGACTCAGGTTGCATTTAGGAGTCTGTTTTATGTGATAGTTCTCAGACGCAGATTTATACCCCTTGAAAGCAGGATTTAGGGGGCCCTTAGGGGAGGCTGGGGGGTCTGTATGAGTACTCTGTCGTTGGGCAGGATTTTCGGGCTTTCCAAGAGAAGTTTAAAGTTACTAAAGTCAAGGCGGGAGTTGGGAGGGCTTTTCTTATGACCGGACCCGGTGACAGTGAGAACGTACAGCACCTACGTGGCACTGTGGTATCAGTGGCCTTTGTGACCTCTGACTAGGTGATGAGGTCTGTACAGCTGGTTACCCTGGGCTGTGAGACCCAGACACATCAGGGGTCCAGACGCCAGGAGAGGAGCCTCTCAACCTAGTCTGGGAAAGACTCCGTCTGCCGGGCTCTTCCGAGCGGACTTAGTGCCACTAGGCTACTGAGCGGTCCTTTCGTTGCCGCTTTATTCATTTATGAGGGGTGGGGCTGTGGTGCTAACCCTCTTTCGCACCTGGTCCACTACAAGTGTCAGCTTATGAATTGCTCTCTAGGGGGAGGATCAGCGTGCGGAAGGGGCGTGTTGACGGGGTATCCCGAAGTCTGCCTCACAAACTAGAGTTTATTGATAATCCATACAATAATCTGTGAAGGTGAGTAGCGCCCTGATGTTTTTTTTTTTTTTAAAGCTTTTCTACGGGTGCTATGCATAATTTATGAGGGGCGTGGCCTTTACAGCTTCTACAGGATCCACAGTTAGCTTTCCCTCACAGGTTCCAGGACTTAAACCTGGCATCTGTTGGAGATGATGCTGCGGGTATTATTTGTGCGTTTTGTCTTGGTAATTCTAGATTACTAACCAAGACTCTGAATTCAAATCTCATTCATCTTTATTTTTGTGTATCTTTGACAACTCTTTGGGAGTCTGAAAAGTGAGTATTCAGAATAATAAGAATAGTTTACACACCCATTTAGTTACTTTTATTAATCCATTTTATCTTCACAACTTCTCAAAAGAAGGTTTCATCCTACTTCATAGATGAGGAATCTGAGACACAGGACAGGTAAGTAATTTGTCCTAACGTCTCACAATGAGTGGCTGAACTAGGAGTCAAATGTGATGTCTGGTTTCAGAGTTGGATAATGCCCTTCTCCAAGACAATTTAATGGTACTATTAGTGGTGGACTCCTTGGCACTCATATCCTCCCCTCTGTGTCTCCTACTCCTCTCTTCAGGTTGTCACTGTGTTTACCCCAGGTTTGCCAGAGAATTAGATACCTGCTTACCTTAGCTGTCCAGGTACTGTGGGATTACAGGAGTTGTGCTAGCAAACCCCAATAAGATCCTGTCTTTTAAGAAAAGTATTGCTTCCACTCAGGTTAATTATATGGCGCTATGTGCCATGCACTATTTTATCCATTGATATTCAATCACTAGGTAAGTTCTTGTTCTTAATTCCCATTTTCTGGATCTGAAAACATTCAAGTTGATCATTTCTGTAATGGCTGGATATATCCTCACACATAAATAATTTTAGATTAATTCAATATGCTTACATATTAACTTTAGTTACATATATTTGAAAATTATTACAATGCCTTGTGGCATCACTGGTCTAAGACCCTTTCTGTACTTATTTTTATAACATGTTTTATTAATTTGAGGTGGGTGGTTTTTTGAGGTGGGGATTGATGTGGGGTTTTTTTGTTTTGTTTTGTTTAATGGTAATATGGATTGAACCCAGGGTGTTGGGGAAGTGCTTTATCCATAGCCTGTATCTCCAACCTGAGGTAGATTGATTCTGTTACTATCATTGCCAATCAAAGTATATATGGATTTAGAGTCTGGATTTAGTTGGGCCAAGATAATCTCCCAAGTGGTCAGGGATGAGGAGCAAGGATGGTGGCTTTGAAAGGCTATCCCTTATGACACACACATACCTTGACTATTGGCTCATAATCTCTGCTTGCTGGACAGGGCCACCTTGCCTGGAAGGCTGCCCACAAGCCTCATGGGATTTGTCCTTTTTTTGAGACAGGGTTTTATGATAACCAGTGTGGCTTCCATTTCCCTTAGTATAGTTCTGGGATTACAGACCTATGCCACTAAGCATGTACTGCTTGGGTCCAACCTTTTTTTTTTTTTTTTTTTTCTCCACCTCCATTTCCACCCTATACAGGGTCTCTGCGTATAGCCCTGATGTCCTGTAACTTTCTGTAGACCAGACTGGCTTTAGAGATCTGCTTGCTTCTGCCTCCCAAGTGTTGGGATTAAAGGCATGCACCATCACCCCCTGTGCAACCTTCTGTGACCTCTTAGTTTCCAAGCTGAGCTGCTGCAGCATCATCATCCAGTACTCAGGAGCCAAGGGAGAGCATTTTCCCTGCAGTAGCCTCATTTCTTGCTTACTGGATATTAGATGGAGCAATAAGGCAGGCCTTCCTCTTTTGTTCCATCCCACTGGTCCTCATGCATTATTCATGAGTAAGATGAGTAAGCTTTGGTGTCCTTAATTCCCAGCAGCAGTAAGATCATTCATTATTCATGAGCATGGAGTGAGATTGTCATGTTTTAACATCTTTCTGGTTGCCTGGTGTTAACAAACCCATCACCTTGCTTCATAATTTACCACAGGAAGAATGGCCTTGAAGTCCTCCCTTGGTTTCTTTGACACTTTACCTACAGTAATTCTTCATTCATATTCCTTGGGGCGTGGCCTCGCGCTACCTGTTTTTCTAGTTATTGCCTTCAAAACCACTTGGCGGAGCTGTTCTCCTTCTAATTGAGGTCCCAAATGGCAGGGAAAATGCATGATTCATGAGTGGGCGCGGTCCTCTTGCATCCGGGTTTCTGGGGGTGGGGCCCAAGGTTTTGTTCCGGCCTTGGGCTCTGCCGCCGCCATCTTGTGTCGGCTGCTGGAGTGAAGGAGGTGGCTTCGAAGACCACAACCACAGCGGTCGGGGGGGCGGAGAAGGCGGCAGTCATCCTAGCTGGCCCAGGAGGCAGGGGAGGAGGAGGAGAAAGACGAGGGTGGCGGCCGAGCTTGACTTCGGCTCCTTGAGGAGTTGGCGGCGGCGCGACCCGGGGAACCGGCATTGGTAATAGCTTTCCTCTATACCTGGCTCGAAGCAAGGGCTCTGGGAGGTATGGGAGGGTCCCTGCTGGCTCTCTGCCAGCTCAATGTTTGGGTGTGCTGCGGTGTCGTGAGTATCAGGAATCATTAGACAAGCGAGTGTGGGGGGAGCGCAAATCGTGGGGCGGGGTATATATCATTTCTGTCTGGGACCACCCTATTTCCTTGTGCTCTGAGATCTGACCTTGACACCAGACCTCCGGATCTCTGCTTCTCAAGACTTCTGGCTCAGCATCTGTAAGGAGATATCTTGATCTGGTCCTGAGCCTTGCATTTCCTATCAAAACTGCCCACAGTTTCCCATAAAGGCACCGAAATTCAACATTGCTGTTTGTAAAAGCCATCCATACTAGTGTGCTATTGAAGACCTGCCCAAAATCTCCCTTGAGACTGTTTCTAGCCTTCAGTATTTGCTCTCATGGCTTGAGAGGGGCCAGGCTTCACTAAGGGTCCACATGGCCTTCATTTCCGAAAGAAGACCCTGTCTAGCATTTTCAGGCAGTATCTCCCCCTCCCCCAGGATACTATCGAGCCTTAGAGCTGCTATCTGGATTAGACCCGGTGAAAAGCCTGGCCTGCCTGTGGGAGACTCCTTCCTACATTTGAGGTCTCCTAACACTGCCTTGACATAGCATCCCTCCGTTGTGGATACCTGGCATTCTTAGTCACAGACGCCAATTTTTAAACATCTGCCTTTAGAGGCAGGCTCCTTTGATTCCTAGAATCTTCCCTCAGACTTTCCCTGCTTTTAGGGATTTCCCCCTTTTTTTACACTCTCATTGTTCTTAGGCTGTTCACTCAATAGGCCTCATCTTTTTATCCATCAGCTATTCTTAACTTCCATTAGTTTTTCTCTACAACCTCCCAGGGGACTAGACCCTAGGGAGGACCAGCTTGAACACATTAGTAATCTCCTGCCACCATCTACTCTCCTAGACCCTGGTAATATGTAGCCCCATCTGCCTGATGATCTCATCCTAGATCTAACTCCTGAAGCAGACTGGAATTGTAGCTTATCTTTTTATAGATCTCTTCATCTAACAACAGGCCTCAGAATCTGCTTTTCCTTTTAAAGATTCCTAGCATCTTCATTCACAGGGTCTCAGCTTTTGCTTTTTTGCCTCACTGAACCTCACTATTATTGTCAGATACCCCTTTCTCCAGCAGACCCATTTATCCCCTACCAGAGTAGAAAACTTAAATATCTGTTTAATAAGCTGTGGAGTCACAGAATTGGTTAGAGAAACTTAAGTTCACTTGGAGATCTAGCCAGGGTTTTATTAGTAACCTTTATTTTTATATTATAATTTGAGTCAGGGTCTTACTATGTGGTTTTTGGCTGGCCTGAAATATATAAATATTTCTCAAACTCTTTAGAGACCAACCTGCCTCTGCCTCACTAGTGCTGGGATTAAAGATTTGTGTGCACTGCCAGATCTTTTAAAGGCTTGAACTATCTGAAACTCACCTTCCCTTCTCCACACTATCAGACCAGCTGTGGTGCCTTTTAGAACTATACAAGTTCTTTGTTCCTCCATTAGCAATTCTTCTTCAAAAGTGTGCCCTCAGAGAGCTCTCCTAGCCTTTTAGCACTTAATCTCACAGGTTCCCGGCAGGCACTCTTACCAGAGACCTTTTTCTGTAAATTCCCATTATTTTTGGTGAGTTTCTTTCACTACAGTAGTCTCAGGCTCTGCAATCTCCCACCTCTTTTTCGAGACCCATGATTTAAGTCTTAAGATTTTGCCCCAATTCCCCAGTGTTTATAAGGCCTGCTAGGGTCTGTGTTGGATCTTTTTTCTTATCTCCTTCAGAGCTCCTTGAGCTCAATCACTTCCTGATCCCTTTCTCATATTCTCAAGGCCTTCTCAGTTAACCCCTCCCAGGAAGCTTCACAGGCCCCTGCATCCTCCCCCGGACTGTAGCTGGCTCTGTGCCTCCTAAGCCTGCCCTGTTCAGCCTTTCTCTGCTTTGGGAGTAAAATAGTCTCAGGCTTCAGCCATCCAGGTAAGTTGAAATGCTTTAATTTCAGCTTTGCCAAGAAAGTTATGGGAGATATATTCCAACGGAGAAGGCTGAGCATATGTTGAGGGAGAGAGGATGTGGATTTGAGGAGGGTTTTTTGGGTGGAGACTGGGGAATCTGTAGCTCTTATCCAAGGGTCTCTGCCCCAGATTCCTCCTGCTTGCCTTGATATAGGGGTTCTCCAAAACCTGGCAATTGAGAACTCCCTTTTTATTTTCTTTTTTGAAACAAGATCTCACTGTGCAGCTCAGGCTGGCCTCAAACTTAGTCTTCCTGCCTCCCGCCTCATAAGCCCTGGGGTTGTAGGCAGGTACTGCCACACCTGGCTTCGAAGTCCACTTTTGAACAGTCATCTCAACCCTGCTTAGACACTTGCTCCCAGCACTAGGGGTGGAGAGGTAAAAGGTCTGATAAAGAGCTCTGTGGCTGTGGATCTTGTCTGATGTAGGGAACGGAGAAAGAATATGCCTTGGACAAACCAACCAATGACAAGGCAAGGGAGATAACTAAGTAATGAAACCTCCTCTAGGTGCCTGGGGAGCAGCAGTTTTTGTCTTTAGGTCTCTGAGTTTTGAAACCACAGATATCTTTTTTAGCCTCTTCAGGACAGCCCCTTTCTCCCTTTTGGAGAAAATGGACTTAGAGGAAATGAGATCTCCATGCCAACTTCCTGCTAGTAAGAAAATAGGAAGTGCCTTTGTCTACTTCCTAACTTATTAAGCCTCTTCCTATTCACATTGGATCTAAGCATTCCTAGCAATTTTACTGGTAGACTTTGGCCCTAGGCAGCCTCCTATTTTGCCTCCCTTTCTTTACTTGTCATCCATCTCTGAGCAGTCTGGGCTGGACCAAGAACCAAATACTGACACTACTCACCTAAGAAAATCGCAGAAATTGCTACCAGCTGCATGACATTAGGCAAGTGACATCCAGGGCAAGTGAGTGGAGTTATCCAAGCTTTCACCTTCTATTTATAGTAGGAACATAGGGTTGTGTAGTTCACAGGCATTGTTAGAGTTGTGAACTAATGGGGTAGATAGTAGGGAGGTCTTGTCATTGTATTCATATTAGAATGTGACAGTGCCAAGATAGAATCCTAGGTATGTTGCTGGCAATTGATAGTATTGAGGGTCAGAAAAGGCTTCAGAGTAAGGGCAGCTGTGTGAATAGAAGATGAGCTATAAGCAAAGGCTTGGTGTTTTAAAGAGCCTTTAGGCCTGAGAACTGATTGTGGGTTCTATCTTCTAATTCATGAGCATCTGAATCCACCACTACTAGACTTCAGTTCCAATAGCAGGCTATATTTTTTTTCTCCCTTCTTGGATCTAGTGTCACTTCTTCATATGAGCTTAGGTTTTCTCATTTGTTCAGTAGGGACTTTAAACCCTGCTTTGCAGGGATCAGACAATTGAGAGCATGAAACTTGCTAACTCTGAGAAGTGGCTTGGACTTCAGAGTCATTGGATCTGGCCTGATCCTAGTTCAACTGTTCTGAGTTGGAACTTTGGTCAAGCCACCAAACATCCCTGAATGAAGTTTTTCCTTCCATGTGAGCTGGGGTAAATAATAGTGCATTCCCACAGGGTTGTCCTGAGGACAGGACAGACAGTGACAAGGCTCATAAAGTGATTAGTGTGGCCACTGACAGAGAGGACTCCTAGTAAATATTCATTTGTCATTTATCATTGAAGGACTTCACATGCAGAAGAGACTTTAGAAATGTGCATTTTCTCTCTTCTTGCAGCCTGTTTTATTGGCCTGGGTTGTTTTCTACCCTTAAAAGAAGGTCACGGCTTTAAGGTCCCATGGTCTGTAACTTTTCTCATCTCAGTAACACCAGGGAGCCATATTATCACCCATTTTACAAAGTGAGGGAACAGCTCTCTCTACATACCTATAAGGGGCCAAGATTTAAACCCTGAGTATTTCCTGAGTCTACATCTGTTCTCTTGATTTCCCAGAATGGTCTTTCTTTTACTCCACAGGATTGGAATCTTTCCCTTATACTGGGCTAGGGAAAGTAAAAATGACTTAGCTATTTCATGAACTCTACTTAGTAAAAAATGAAAACCTGGAGCCAGAAATTGGGGGGGAAAGCTAGGATACCAGTGATAGAGAAACAAACCACAGCCACTTCTCACCCAGCCAACTCCTCAAGGCCTGTCTCCAGGAATCCTCCAACTCAATGCCTCTGAGTCCTCCTTGCCTGAAGGGGAAGGAAAGTGTCTTGGAAAGCTGAAAAACCCTCTTCTCTTGTTCCGCCCAGCTCTCTTAACTTCCTCTTTCCACATTCCTAAAGCTGGGATTAAAGGTATGAGCTGCCACTCCCTGACCTGGCTTGGCTCCTGGTTGACTCTGATATTCCAGATTAATTTTATTAAATATAAATCACCACCACACTTAGCAGTCAGCTGTGGGATTTACAAGCCAAACCTTCTGGTTTAAATCTTGAGTCTGACAGCAGTGTGAACCTGGGCAAGCCACTTCATCTCTCTGTGCCAGGTTCTTTTCTAAAGTAGATTTACCTAATACTTAAGTCTTCTCCCACTGTTACCCACTATTACCAGTAATAAGCAGAAAAATAGTTCAAGGCCAAACAGGAATACATGGTGAGATCCTGTATTTAAAACAAACAATACCAGGAAAGTATCCCCATGTATCCTAGGCTCACCTGTGGTCTGCCTTTTCCTCTAGATGTCCAGCTCGCCGCTGTCCAAGAAACGTCGCGTGTCCGGGCCTGATCCAAAGCCGGGTTCTAACTGCTCCTCTGCCCAGTCTGTGCTATCTGAAGTGTCCTCAGTGCCAACCAACGTGAGTATCTTCCCCATGGAAACTGGCATGATGGTGGGATGGGGAGTCTTTCATATTATGTTCCATTTGCCTGCACCCCATACCCCACTTTTTTTGTGTGTGTGTGTGTGTTGTCTTGAACCTGTTCTTGCTCTCCCTTTCCAGGGAATGGCAAAGAACGGCAGTGAAGCAGACATAGACGAGGGCCTTTACTCCCGGCAGCTGTAAGTTGGGCTGAAGTCTGTCTGAAATGGGAAGGGCCACTGAAATAATTGGATCAGGTGGGCTAGACTATGACCTGGACTCTCTTCTATCTTGATAGGTATGTTTTGGGCCATGAGGCAATGAAACGGCTTCAGACATCCAGCGTCCTTGTCTCAGGCTTGCGGGGTTTGGGTGTGGAAATTGCCAAGAACATCATTCTTGGTGGGGTCAAGGCTGTCACTCTACATGACCAAGGCACTACTCAGTGGGCTGATCTCTCCTCCCAGGTACCTCCTCCCAACATTCTTCCCTCTGCACCAGCCTCTGTGTGGTGTGCCACAGCCATCTCACTTCTTATCCTTCTGTCACCCCCCCCCCTACAGTTTTACCTTCGAGAGGAAGACATTGGTAAAAATCGCGCTGAAGTATCTCAGCCCCGACTTGCTGAACTCAACAGCTATGTGCCTGTCACTGCCTACACTGGGCCTCTTGTTGAGGACTTCCTTAGTGGCTTCCAGGTATTTGGACACTGCTTAGCCTCCTGCTTGATTTTCTTGGAACTCATCTTTGGTATTTTTCAGTACTATTCACTGTTTAATGAGCTGTCTGAGGTATCAGGCATTATGCTGGAGAGCAGACAGGATTGCAGGCAAGATGAGACCCTGGGCCTGCCTTTAGGGAAAAGGTGTGGACACACCAATTGTACAACATAGTAGTTCTGAACAAACTGGAGGCAAATTGTCCTGCTGTGCCTACTGTTCTGTTGTAACTTTACGCAGGTTACTCTTTGGCCTTGCTCTTTCCCTTTTCAAAATCGTAATGGCAGGAGTGCTCATTTCATGGGACAGACAGTTAAGCATGAAGAATAGCAACTTGGACAGCATTTGTTTGTTTAAAAAGTCTAGCCTATGAGGGCTAAAAGTATGCTCCATGGGGCTAAGGTCCCCAAGCAGCAACAATCTACCTGGTGGACAAAGATGGATGTTCCTGGAGAAAGTGGAGAGCAGTTTCAAAAATTGTAGTGGAGTGGGTAGCATCTTGAGAGCCACAAACAGATAGGTATAATATGAATGAGCTCAGACTTTGGCTGGAGACAGTTTTGCCCTGCTTGTGTCTCACAGGGTGTGGCAGGGTTGTAGGCAGTTAGCAAAAGGGGAGTCAGCTGTTCTGCAGTCTGTGCACAGTACCACTACCTTTTCCAGCATGCTCTAAAGCTTCGGTTTCTCCTTGCTGTATTTTCCTCTCACTCAGTCTCTCTGAGAGAGGTCTGGCGGACTTGGACAATTCTGCCTTCCTAACTGCCTGAACCTTCTCACTAGTCTTCTGCCATTCCTCTTTCTTCTCCCCTTCCTCTTAGTTCTGGGCTCTTGACTGGACTGTACTTCTCCACAGGTGGTGGTCCTTACCAACAGCCCCCTGGAAGACCAGTTGCGAGTGGGTGAGTTCTGTCATAACCGTGGCATCAAGCTAGTGGTGGCAGATACACGAGGCTTATTTGGGTGAGTGCCACTTCCCCTTGCCTCTCCCCACAACCTTTTCTAAGCCAAGACCCTCATCTCATCTGCCACTCAAGTTTTCTATTCTGTGTATTTGCCTCTCCCTGTGTGACATTAGTGCTGTTATATCCTCATTGTGGTGTGCCAAGTTCTTTTCAGCAAATATCCAGTGAAGCCTGAGTGCCTGGGGACTTGTGTGGGTCTCAGGCATTAGTCCTCTTGCCGCTCTCTTTGTATTTTTTTCTCATTTTTTATTTATTTAAAAAGGTTTTTTTTTTTCCCATGTATACCCCTGCTTGCCCTTCCCTTCCCTTCTTCCCTACAGGCAACTTTTCTGTGACTTTGGAGAGGAAATGGTCCTCACAGATTCCAATGGGGAGCAGCCACTCAGTGCTATGATTTCAATGGTCACCAAGGTAATGAGGCCCACCCCAGGGATCCTAGCAGACATATAAGCAATGGCAATCCTCTTTGTCTACTCTTATTCCTTGACTTGTCTCTGAGGCTTACTCCTTTTTAACCAGGACAATCCTGGTGTGGTTACCTGCCTTGATGAGGCTCGACATGGATTTGAGAGTGGTGACTTTGTCTCATTCTCAGAAGTACAGGGCATGATCCAGCTCAATGGATGTCAGCCCATAGAGATCAAAGTTCTAGGTGAGCTGGGGCCATGAGGGTGGCAACCTTAGGGGATCTAGTTAGGAGATTAAAGGGAGGAGTCCCTGAGTTGTGAGTCAAGGGAACCATGCTCTGAGTGCCTGAGGTAGTTTAGAGAATCTGGAATCGAACCAGAGCTAATGGACATGAGAGAGAAGGGTCCACTATGTTTGAATTGTTAATAGGAGCATAGGCCTGGGGTTTGAGTTGAAGTGAAGGAACTTTCTGTATTTTGAACAGGGTAGATCAGAAGATCTCATGTCTAAGCTGGTTTGGTAAGAGTAGCCTACCAGTGTAGACTTGTGGCCAGGGACACAGGGTCTCATGGATCTGAACTGGTTCTTGGGAGGGAAGAGGACATGGTTTCTGATCTTCAAATGGGGTCTGGGGTTGGAAGATAGGGTCTGCCCTAGGTCAGGTGTGGTTTTTTCCCTTTGTCTCTAAGTTTTGTGGACTTTAAGGAGGGCATAGATTGACAGCCTCCTTGTCCACTCTAGGTCCTTATACATTTAGTATCTGTGACACTTCCAACTTCTCTGACTACATCCGTGGAGGCATCGTCAGTCAAGTCAAAGTACCTAAAAAGATTAGTTTTGTGAGTACTGGATAAAGTGGTCCTTGGTGGTTGGTTCTAAACCAGTGGGTCTCAACCTTCCTAATGTTGCAACCCCTTAATACAGTTTCTCATGTTGTGATGACACCCCCAACCATAAAATCATTTCACTGCTATTTCATAACTAATTTTGCTACTGTTATAAATCATAATGTAAAAATTTTTGGAGATGTTTACCAAGGGGATCATGACCCATAGTTTGAAAACCGATTGATGTTCTAGACTGTTCCAAATTCTCTGTTCCTTTCTTGTTTTTAGAAATCCTTGCCAGCCTCACTGGCAGAGCCTGACTTTGTGATGACTGACTTTGCCAAGTATTCTCGCCCTGCCCAACTGCACATTGGCTTTCAAGCTCTGCACCAATTCTGTGCTCAGTATAACCGACCACCTCGGCCACGAAATGAGGTGGGTAGGTGGGCCAACAGCCAGCCAGGATAGAAATCCTTGGTGCTAAATGCCCATCATACCTCTGCCTGTCCACTCTCTATCTCCTGACAGTAGCCTGAGAGACCCCTTTTTTTTTTTTTTCCCTACCAGGAAGATGCAGCACAACTGGTGGCCTTAGCTCAGGCTGTGAATAGTCGGTCCCCACCTGCAGTGCAACAGGACAACTTGGATGAAGACCTTATACGAAAGCTAGCTTATGTTGCTGCTGGGGACCTGGCACCTATAAATGCTTTCATTGGGGGTCTTGCTGCCCAGGAAGTCATGAAGGTGAGCAGAGTGGAAATGAGCTTGGTTTTACCTTGCCTCCATTACTTGCTATCCATATATGTCAGGGTCTGATTAACAGTGACCACCTCCTCTTTCCTTCTCCACTAGGCATGCTCTGGAAAGTTTATGCCCATTATGCAGTGGTTGTACTTTGATGCTCTTGAATGTCTCCCAGAGGATAAAGAGGCTCTTACAGAGGATAAGTGCCTCCCGGTATGTGAATGGGCTGGAAGGAAGGCATTATTGGGGGTGTTTCTATGAAAGCTTCTCTCTGACCCTCCCTTTATATTCCTTAGCGTCAGAACCGTTATGACGGGCAGGTAGCTGTATTTGGCACAGACCTTCAAGAGAAGCTGAGCAAGCAAAAGTACTTCCTGGTGAGTGACCTCACTGGACACATAGCATGTTCACGTCCCTTGGTCTCTGGCCACCCCCTCTGGGGTTTTCCTCTGCATTTTGAAGGGGAGATCTTTTTACAACCCTGAACACGTGTGGCATTAGACCTTTTGGCTAGTCCTATTGCCTTTAGCAGGCGTGAAGAATAATAGGTGATTTTGTATCTACTTGCTTTACCCCAACTTGCCTTTCTGTCTCTTCTTGGCTGTTTCTTAGGTGGGTGCAGGGGCCATTGGCTGTGAATTGCTCAAGAACTTTGCCATGATTGGGCTAGGCTGTGGAGAGGGTGGAGAGGTCGTTGTCACGGACATGGATACTATTGAGAAATCAAATCTGAACCGACAGTTTCTTTTCCGGCCCTGGGACGTCACGGTGAGATAGATGGGAGAGGAGATGGAAATGGAACTTTGACATTTCACCTTCCTCCTGTCTTTTTCTTTTCCCCAGTATTTCGAGCAGAGATCTACTTACCTTTCCTTTTGCCCTTCTTTCCCTCTGTTTCTGTCATTCATTTAGTAAATATTAAAAAGCCCTGCCTTGAATCAGTCATTAATCCCAGCACTCAGGAGGCAGAGGCTTACAGATCTCTTGAGTTCCAAACAGCTAGGGCCACACAGTGAGATCCTGTCTCAAAAAAGAGCAACAAAGATGTATTTATTTTATATATATGTTGCGTACCTGCATATATGTGTGTCTATTGTGTGTGCCTGGTGCACACACATGGTAGACTTACTGGAAGAATGTGTTGGATCTTTCAGAATTGGAATAAGATTTTGAGCCATCAGATGTGAGTATTAGAAACCAAAACTTAGTCCTTTGGAAGACCAAGTGCTCTTAACCACTGAACCATCATTCCTGCCCTTTATCAGGCTGCTGTGGGACAATGTGTTGGTTCCCAAAAAATATCCCCAAACTCAGTGACTGCCTAGGAGAACTAATGGCTGATTTGTTGCAGAAAAAGGACACAGTACAATCAACAAGGGAAGAAAGGCTCATGGAATGAAATCAGCAGCAAGTATCTTAAGAGTTAATTTCCCAGTGGAGTTGCAGAAGATGGACTTCATTTCACCAATAACAAATATAACAATACTCTTGAAAAGTTTCTAGGCAGGGAAGCCTGCTCATCTGTATCTAGGGCTTTTACTTGGATGTGGTTGTGATTCTGAATTCTTGACTCTAGAGAGAAAGATGGTGTTTAATATAAACTACACTGTTCACACAAACAGTTTGGGAACACTGACTGAGCCATTATTATTAGGTGAGGGAACAATGGGAACTTTTCTAAAATCCAAGGTCCTAGACTCTAGCCAAGGGCCACTTTTGGAAGTAGGCCTTCTGAAGGATGGCATTGTAGTCAGCCAAGTAACTTCTGTGCAGTTTGAAACTTATAAACTTATAAACCAGAAGTTTATAAGGCCTTCTACAAAGCCCAGTATTCCTGTTTACTAATTTACTCACTGAATAATTACTTTAGGAGTTACTGTTGGTAGTGGCTCATACTTCATCTCAGCACTTGAGAGGCAAGCAGATTCAATATAACAGTAAAATATGGAGTCAATGTTGATGCTTTGCAAAGCCTAAAGGAGCAAAATGGGCTTGCTAGGGAGGTTAGTCTACAGATTTCATTAGTTTCTTAGGAAAGCTTCGTTTCTGCAAAGCTGTGTTAAGTGTGGGAAACTAGAGTGTCTTCAGGGTGGTAGTACCCAAGGCCCAGTCCTGGGAACCAATTCAATTTACCCTAAGTGAGGATTAGAGCCAGGGAGACCTTCTAAGCAGAGAAGGGTTGTGACCTGACACTGGTTTCATAGTACTTTTGTTATTTATTGTCTAACCAATGTCTGGTTATGTTTGGGGAAATCTCCAACCTGTAGTGCTTCTTCTCCCTAAAAGAATAGTAGGTATCAGGTAAGCAAAACAAACAGGTGGCTAGTCCATTATCTACAATAACATGCTTATCTTCTTCCTTTTCCATTTCACTGTCACATCTGTCTCAGTCCTGGCAGTGTGGCATTATCATTGAATATCCTGCTAAACCTGGGAGCCTCCTGAACTCAGGCCGAATTTTCTAATATTAGATAAATTTCAGGGGGGTGGCTCTTTATTTTACTGAGTGAATCTACCAATAACTGATTCCCCCATTCTACCCTCGATTATATCTCCTAACTTCACAGAAGTTAAAGTCTGACACGGCCGCTGCAGCTGTTCGCCAGATGAATCCTTACATCCAGGTGACAAGCCACCAGAACCGTGTAGGTCCTGACACAGAGCGAATATATGATGATGATTTTTTCCAAAACTTGGATGGTGTGGCCAATGCCCTGGACAATGTAGATGCCCGTAAGTTTGAAGGCTGGTAAAGAAGGCAAGGGCAAAAGAGTGAGAGTCTAGGCCCTCTTCTTCTTTCCCAGGATGCCTTTTTTTTTTTTTTTTTTTTTTTTGTCTCCTGGCTCTCACATTATTGTCTCCAACCCATCCCACAGGCATGTACATGGATCGCCGCTGTGTGTACTATCGGAAACCACTGCTAGAATCTGGCACACTAGGCACTAAGGGCAACGTGCAGGTGGTGATCCCCTTCCTGACAGAATCATACAGCTCTAGCCAGGATCCACCAGAGAAATCCATCCCAATCTGCACTCTGAAAAACTTTCCCAATGCCATTGAACACACTCTGCAGGTAAGTGGTGTTCAGAGGAAAGGAGTGTTCACCAGGACCTTGGCTTATGGATGTCACAGTCTTAAAGTATAAAACATTTTTGCTTCTACCATCCTTCTTTCCACCTGGCAGTTAGCACTTCTGAAATGACTTATTTTTATAATTCCTACTTTGGACTTTTTTCTAGTATGTAGATAGGTAACCATTGCTGTTGCTAGGCATAGTGGCTCATTAGTACTTAAGAGGCTAAGGCAAGAGGATTGCTGTGAAGTCAAACCACCTTGGACTACAAAAAAGGACCTTATCTCAGGAAATAAAAACAAAACAGTGATAAATACTGAAATATTACTTTTTACTTGGGTTTAACAATGTTTTGCCATATTTTCTTAGATTAATATGGGCATGTCAGCACATTTTAATCTCAGCACTGAGGTAGCAGAGGTAGGTGGATTTTTTACTTCTGTAAATTAGATTTGAGGAAATCTCCAACCTGTAGTGCTTCTTCTCCCTAAAAGAATAATAGGTATCAGGTAAGCAAAACAAACAGGTGGCTAGTCCATTATCTACAATACATGCTTATCTTCTGTTTCCTTTTCCATTAACTCTTTAACAACTTGAAGATAGCTCAACAGTTAAAAGCAGTGACTGTTTTTCCAAAAGACCTGAGATCAGTTGCCAGCAGCCACATGGCAGTTCACAATGATGTTAACTCTAGTTTCAAGAGATCTGATACTGATGCCCTCCATGAGTATTGCATGCATGTGGTACCCTGACACACGTGCAGGCAAAACATTCATATACATAAATTTAAAATTAGATTAGGCCTGGAGAGATAGCTTAGTGGTTAAGAGGACTTGCTACTCTTACAGAGGACCTAGGTTCAGTTCCCAGTACCTATATGGCAGCTCACAACTGTCTATAACTCAGAGTTTGAGGCTAGCCTGGTCTACAGAGCAAGTTCCAGGACAGCCGGGGCTACACAGAGAAACCCAGTCTCTAAAAACAAAAAGAACTACTATCTAACCACAACATTTTCCTTTTTGTTTCTTTTGAGACAGCCTCTCATGTATTCCAATTGGCTTCAAACTATGTAGCTGTCCTTGAACTGATCCCTGTCTCCACTTCCCAAGTACTGGGAAGTGCCACCATGTCTGGCTCCAAACACTATTTTCATGCTAAACAAAATAGTCATTTCCTTCAGTCTCTTCTAACACAGGATATTCAGGTTTCCCCATCTATTGTGAAAAATGAGTTTAATGCTGGTATGTCATAATGATATTCTATATATGATAAATACATGTTTCATATAATGAAGCTAAAATGTTTTGAAGTGACCATATCTACATGATAAGCACCCAGGCCACAAGGACAGCCATAGTGTTATCAGAATTCTAGGTGCATTGTTGGAGACCAACACATTGGGGAAGGGTGGGAATAGAGTGGTGGAAAAAAACCAAACCTATCTTCCCCTTTTGACTGTACTGGGGCATGTGTGACCTTGAACTTAACTGCTTTGTGCCTTATATTCTCACTGGACTGTTAACTGACACCATTTTAAGTATACATGCAGAAGAGGATAGAGCCAATGTCTTATTTTCTATAAAGTTCCTAGAGAATAGATAAGAATCATTGTTGGATTGAATCTATTTTTGTTTATTTGTTTGTATTTTGGTGCTGGAGACTAATAAGCCTAGGACTTAGATAAACAGTTCTGTACCTCTTTTTGTTGAGTCAGGATTTTATGCATTTGTGGTCAGCATTGAACTTGCAGCAATGTTGTTTTTAAGTTATAAAATACACTTAGCCAATACACATTTTTCTTCAAGGCATAGTACATGTGTACAGTTCTTGATACATTTTTTTCTCATGCATACCAGGGATAGTTATTTCTCAGATCAAGCTCATTGACTTAAATTGACAGGCCAGAAATGAAGGAATGGGGGAAATTGGGATTTTCTTTCCCAAGTAGCTGTGTATTTCCTATTTGGGTTACCTATGATGGCTCTAACATTTGCCTGTGGAAACCTATTTTGTCCATCATTCCATAAAATCCATTTGTTCTGTTTGCAGTGGGCCCGGGATGAATTTGAAGGCCTTTTCAAGCAGCCAGCAGAAAATGTTAATCAATACCTCACGTGAGTAACTTGCATACTGCCACCAAAGACATCTTATGCTTTTTCAGCTGTCACCCTCAGTACTAGCCACACTTTTCAAAGTTCTCATGCTGTGGGGGATCAAGAGGAGATTTTTGTGGAAAAAGTGGGATTTCCCTAAAGCCTACTTCAGAGGCCACTGTGTAATCTTGGCTCTCGGTACTCTTCATTCCCTAATAGAGACTCCAAGTTTGTGGAAAGAACCTTGCGGCTGGCGGGTACCCAGCCATTGGAGGTGCTGGAGGCTGTGCAGCGCAGCCTGGTGCTGCAGCGACCACAGACCTGGGGTGACTGTGTGACCTGGGCCTGCCACCATTGGCACACCCAGTACTGTAACAACATCCGACAACTGCTGCACAACTTTCCTCCCGACCAGGTAATGCTCACTCATGTGTCCATTTGGCAGCAGCATGCATTTCCCTGCAAGCAGAGTTTGCTCTACACTGTTCAAGTGACATCTCCTAGTTACTAGTCCAAATGAGGCAGGAGGTGTCAGAAGGATGACCTTTTTTTTTCTTCCCTTTTTTCTTGAAGCAAGATAATTGGTTCAAGGCTGAGTCTGACCTGATTTTTATCAGGGCTGGAGTGGATCATGAAGCAGAGATTTAGGAGTTACCATTTATTCAAATCCCAGCTCTCTCTGAACCTGGGCAAGTCATTTATTTCTTTCTGTTCTTTTCTTTAGCTTAAAGGAGGAACAGTTGTGATCTGTTTCACTGGTATAAGTACATTCATTCCTGTCTGCTAAAGAAGTTTGTGAAGGAAGTATCTAAGAATTGGTGATTGTTTTCTCAGCCAGGACCTTGCAGTATGAGTCTTAGATCATTGACTCCAGCCAAGGGTAGTGAGGTGGGGTGCATCCAGAGCCAAGATGACACGTCAGGATTGTCAGAGAGGCCTTCATTTCAAGATCTTATGCTTCTTGAAACTCTTTCTTTTAGCTCACCAGCTCAGGGGCCCCATTCTGGTCTGGACCCAAACGTTGTCCACATCCACTTACTTTTGATGTTAACAATGTAAGTCTCCCTGTTGCGGTTTCCTGGGATCAGGTAGAGGGTGGGTGAATGGGAAGGAGGTGGTGCCTTCCCATCCAAGAGCAGATGTGTTAACCATACTGTGCCCTGTCTTCCCCTAGACACTTCATCTGGATTATGTGATGGCTGCTGCAAACCTTTTTGCCCAGACCTATGGGTTGACTGGCTCCCAAGACCGAGCTGCTGTGGCATCACTTCTACAGTCAGTCCAAATTCCAGAGTTCACCCCCAAATCTGGTGTCAAGATTCATGTTTCTGACCAGGAGTTGCAGAGCGCCAATGCCTCTGTTGGTAAGGGTGTTTGGTCATTTGGTCAGAGGTCACTGCCCCTACCTATCCCTTACTACCTATTAGTCCTCTTCTATTATTAGCTCTGTGACCTCACCTTCCTTTACATCTCCCTCCCCCTGAAAGGAAGACAGTCTGTTGGGGGAATATTCCCTCCTTCCCTTCCTCCCTTTGTCCCTCTTCTTTCTTACTTCAGCAACCCGGAAAACAAACTTTGTTCTTGCTTGGTGTGTATTTGCCTTTTCTCTTTCTCTCCTTGATTTGTTCATCTAGTGGGTATGATCTCCATCTCTTGATTCTTGCCCACTTTGTCTCCTTCCAGATGTCTCATGTCACCCCATTGGTGTATCCCTCCCCACCCTGTTTCTCTATGTGTCTTCACTCTAATGTTGCCCATTACAATTGCCTTCCCTTTTGGGTATCTGTAATGTGTATATTACTCTGTAGTCTGCCCGCCCCCATGTTGACCTCTCTTCTCCATCTTCCTTTTGAAATATCTACCATTTCATGTCCTTCTCTGTATATTTTCTTTACTCTTTTTCTGCCTCCTCCACAGGACTTCATGTTTCCTCCTCCCTATCTCATCCCCCAAAGATGGCAAGAGCCTCTTTTCATATATTCTCCACTTTCCCCTCAGATCCTTCCTATATATTTATGCTTGTGTGCTTCTTTATAGCCCCACGTCTTCTGTGTCTCTATATACAGTACCTCCCCAAGAATGACAGCATCTTCTAACTGATCACTCCACCTCACCCCCACTTTCTCCTGTACTCTTTGTTTCTGCTCCTGGTGTCTCTGCAGATCTTGATAGTCTCTTTTGCCCTTTTCAGGTTTGCTCTGTTCTGCTCTGCCTTTCCCCTTTGCCTCTTCATTTTAGGGTAGTGCTTTCTCTCTCTCTCTCTCTCTCTCTCTCTCTCTCTCTCTCTCTCTCTCTCTCCCTCTCCCCACCCTCCCTCCCCTCTCCAAATTCTGTACCTAATTGAATTCCTTTTGCCCTAACTAGGCTTTCAGCCTCACTTACTGCATCTAAAGGGTTGTTTTTCTCTTTGTGCAGATGACAGCCGTCTTGAGGAGCTCAAAGCCACATTGCCCAGCCCAGACAAGTTACCAGGATTTAAGATGTACCCCATTGATTTTGAGAAGGTGCTTGGAAGGGGCCCTGAGTAGGACAGTTGGGGTGAGCTAAGTACAGACAGGGATGTAAAGAATGGGGATCTAGGAATATGGAGCCAGTCCAGGCCTTTATGGTGATCAGGTCATGGGCTGCCACATAGCTTTCCTTCTGACCTGGGAGAGACCAGCAGGTAATTTCCTTTGGAGGATACCTATGTCCCAGGAGGCCAGGAAAACTTTTCATCTGATCTACTCCTCTTACTCAGGATGATGACAGCAACTTCCACATGGATTTCATTGTGGCTGCATCCAATCTTCGGGCTGAAAACTATGATATTTCCCCCGCAGACCGGCACAAGGTAAGGGATTGATGTTCTACCATTTCCAGGTTTGAGTTTCTTACATCCATACCCTTCTTTACACCTTCAGCCTCTTACAACTTAGAACTAACATCTTCCTTGATCTGTTTCTCAGAGCAAGCTGATTGCAGGAAAGATCATCCCAGCCATTGCCACCACTACAGCTGCTGTAGTTGGCCTTGTGTGTCTGGAGCTGTACAAGGTAGTCCAGGGGCACCAACAGCTTGATTCCTACAAAAATGGTTTCCTGAACTTGGCCCTGCCCTTCTTTGGGTTTTCTGAACCTCTTGCTGCACCTCGTCACCAGGTAGGTGCCCACATTAGAACATGGGACTTGTAGTGGAGTGTCTCTTAATAGAACTGGCTTTGGTTTGCAGTAGTCCAGGTCACTAAGGACAGAGTTCCTATTGAAATATACCTGCATGTTTTTTTGCAAGAGTACTAAGGTGTAAAGTATGCCTGACATATTGAAGGAATAAAAGTCAATAGATCAGAGTGATTGAGAAGATAAGGGGTATAAGATGAGAATAAGATTCTCTTCTTGTGGCATAGGACCTTGTTACTCAATTGTAAAGGTTCACTGCTTACTTGGTGACATGGGAGCCATGAAGCTTTGAACAAAAGATTCTGATCTGACTTACTGGGTTTGCATGAATGGGGGTAGGGAGGGCAGAGAGCTGGGGCTTCTGGAATGGCTCACAATCTGTTCTTTCTTGTATTGCAGTACTATAATCAAGAATGGACATTGTGGGATCGCTTTGAAGTACAAGGGTTGCAGCCTAATGGTGAGGAGATGACCCTCAAACAGTTCCTTGATTACTTTAAGGTAAGGCTCTTTCTCCCTGTCATCCCACCTGGAGGATGGTTGCATAGATGATTTTTTTGGCCTTCCCACCATTGTAATACTGCTATTTCCCCCTTCTCCCCTCTAGACAGAGCACAAATTGGAGATCACCATGCTGTCCCAAGGTGTATCCATGCTTTATTCTTTCTTCATGCCAGCTGCTAAGCTCAAGGAACGGTTGGATCAGCCGTGAGTAGGCTATTACCAGGCAGGCTGGGATGGGCCCTGTGTTCCTTGCATTGGGTGGAAAGCCTCAGCTTGGAGCTCTTCCACTCTTACCCATCACCTCTCCTGCCCCCACCAAATTCCCTTCGTCTCTTGCTTTTTCTTCCTGGCCCTCTGTCCTTACCCTCACCCCTTTCCTTCCCTAGGATGACGGAGATTGTGAGCCGTGTGTCAAAAAGAAAGCTGGGCCGCCATGTGCGGGCACTGGTGCTTGAGTTGTGCTGCAACGACGAAAGTGGCGAGGACGTCGAGGTCCCCTATGTACGATATTCCATTCGCTGATCTCTGCATTTCCTAAGTCCCACTTGTCCTTCCCCAGATTTCTTCCAGTCCTGGTTCCCATTTGGCCTCTGGCATTGGTCCATCTAGCCAAGCCTGGTATTCCTTTATCACCCAGCAACCCAAGACCCTCTCACCACTGCTTTGTACCTTGTTTGAAACTTAAATCCCAATAAAAGGATAATAACCCAGATAATAGCCATCCTGGCTGTCTCCAGAGAAGAAAGGAACATCCTAGAATTATCTGGTTCAGATAGTAGCCCAGTGGGCTATTGCACCTACAAGTTTCCTGGGCAGAGAATAATGGGAGTTAATATTTCTTACCTACTCTAGATTAACAGACATGGAGGTACCAGTGAAGTTACATAAACAGGTATCCATGTGATTTGAGCTGGGTTCAAACCCTGTGTTCTCTATGTTCTAACTGTCTCCATCCACTATGAACATACAAAACAGTGATAAGGCTGAAATGGATAAGCATCCTTTGTGCAAATCCCTTCCCCAGTTTGAAGCAGCCAGACTCTGGGCTGTCCTTTATAGTCATAGTATCCCACAGCACCAGGAATGTCTGAATAGGTATTTCAAGTCCATGCTGAGGAGCCCTAAACAGCCAGTCTAAGGAACATCAATGTCATAAGGCACACTGCAGTTTTTACTTGGCTATGGACATCTGGAAAATGTGCTCTTTTCTGCTTCCGTCTGTCTATATGTGTCCCTTGGAGGTGCCTTCCTTCCTACCTTCCAGAGAAGAACTGGCTGTGGGACCAAGGAGTAATTGGTTAATGCAGGTAGTAGCAGGAAGCTCATCAACAGCTCCATCAAGCCTAGAACTGCTCTTTCCTTTTCTTAGCTGAGAGTTGCAAACAGTTGAAAACGCCAACTTAGCTGGCCATCTCTATGGTGGATGTTTTCCTTTATTGACTTTTGTCTCCAACCTAAAAACAGGACCCCTCTCCACTTAAATAGTTCATCCTGTCCCCAAACTTGGCCTGATTCGCATCACAGCTTGTTCCCACATCTACCTCCTGAGTCAGCTCCTGGCCCTAGGCACAATGTATGCTGTCTCCTAGCTCTTTGTCCTTTTTTTGGCCTTGTGTATTAGTGACCTTATCATTCCATATAGTTCCTTTTTAGTCCCCCATCATGTCACTTTGGATGACAGGTGCTGGTACCAGCTGTTGAGAGTGAGCAGAGTTTTCCCACTGTCTGCATATTACTGCAGGTTAATCTCCAGAAGACCTCAGGCATCTGCCTGTTGTTTCATATTATAGGCAAGCACTGCACATATCCTTTGTACGGGTTTTCTACCATCTCAGTTCCTTCATAGGCATCCTGCATACTTTGTTTTCAACCTCTTTCATTATAGCTAGTTCTCTGGACATTTTAGGCTCTTTACCACCACTGCTCCTAGATTCTGGCATCTTTGATATCTGATATCTGACATCTTTGTCCATCAATACCAGCTTCTGAAAGCATGGTCTATGCCTGTAATCCTAACATTCTGGAGGTGGATTAGCACTTCAAGAACAGCCTGGGCTATGTGAGACCAAAAACTGGTAACAGCCAGTTACCCCACTAATCCTGGCTGTATCTTAGATCATTACTGTGCATACTCTTTTATTGCTGTGTGTATATGCTATTACAAAACCATACTGATAGGAAGCAGGGCTCAGCAAGTGGGTTGGGTCATTATTGGGCCCCCTATATCTAGAAGACACAAGAGAATGCCTCTTGTGCTGGAACTGTTTGCATTCAATTACTCAACCATTTGTTTAGTGCTGACTTGCTAGGCACTGTTAAAGGTATTTGAGACATATTAGTAGATCAAACATCTGTGTCCTAATAATAAGCACAACTAACTAACTGTAAGTTAAAGTTGAAGGGCTGAAGAGATACTCAGCAACTAATAGCACTGGCTGCTCTTCCAGAAGACCTGGGTTTGGCTTCCAGCACTAGCGTTTCTGCTCACAACTGTAACTGGTTCCAGGGGAATCCAGTGCTCTCTTCTTGTCTGGACACTTGGTAAACAGGCATACCAGCTTATAAATTTTTAAGTTTTTTTCCAAATGTGTCCTAGGTGTGTGTGCATTTTAGAGTATACCATGTGGATGCTTGAGGAAGCTAAAAAGCATCCTCACAATGATGCTTGATGCAATTTGATGGTTTGAGGTCCTTAGTTTCATATTGATTTTTTTTTTGAGGCAGAGTTTCTTTTTGTAGCCTTGACTGTCCTATAACTTACTCTGTAGACCAGGTTGGCCTCAAATTCACATAGATGCACCTACCCTTGCCTTCCGAGTGCCACCACCATCTGGCTAGTTTCATATTGGTCAAAGTGGTAACTATAAGGAATCACACTGAGAAAAGCAAACAAAAAACGTAAAATGACACATTGTGTTTATTCACTTCATGTATTTATGTATTTTACAAGAATGACATTCCCTGGAGCTGGAGATACAGGCAGTTGTGAACCACTTGATTCTAGTGCTGGGAACCAAGCTCAGGTCTTCTAAATGAGCATGTGTTTGTGACCACTGAGCCAGCTCCAGCCCCATTAATTTTTAAAAATTGTTTAAAAGTTGATCAGTGAGCTGGGACATTGTGGTGCAAATGGGCTGGAGATGAGTGCAAAGTAAACCAGGTGTGGTGGCATTTGCCTGTAATCCCAGTACTTGGATGGTGGAGGCAGGAAGAATCCAGACTTCAGGGTCATCTTTCTGGACTACATAGTGAATTCAAAGCCAGCTTGGGCTACTAAAGACACTGTCTGAAAACAAAACAAAGTTGTCCAAGACTCAGCAGTGGAGGCCACACAAGGTTGGGAATGGACTTTAACAATGCAAGTGAATAAACATCTAAAAATTAAAAACCACATTTTCAAAAGGCATAGAGCCAACTGGGGGTCTGGAATAATGGGATTGCAACAGGAAGAAAAGTGTGTGGATATATGGCAAATGCATTCCAGGCAAAGAGAACAGCAAGTAAGTATGAAATCACAGAGGCTCCCATTCAAGAACAACTAGAATTGTTCCTGTAGTGAAAAGTAGGGTAGGAGATTAAGTCAGTTAAGTGACAGACCTGATGTCTATCCTAGCAATGAGGATTTTAACGACTGAGGAAGTTCTTGCCAATAATGACCCTTGTTTGAAAATCCTAACCCGAAGGGAGGAGGAACAGAAGGAAGGAAAGCCGACCAAGGGAAACCCAGAAAAGGCAAGGAAGTTCCTGTGTCCAGTGTAAGGGAAGTCTCAGAAGGTCGGTGGGCAAAAATGTTTGGGATAGATAGGGGGAATCATATTTTCTAGGGAGATGAATGAGAGGTTAAGTATGTGCCTGGCAAGGTTGTCGGTGTAACAGCCTAGTAAGTAAATAAGACGTGTCAAAAAAAAAAAAATCAGGGGAGCATGTGAGGGCCCAAACATGTACTTTTTCGGGGTTTGTCTTTCCTCTCAGCCTAGGTTCCACCACACCAAAAATCTACAGGAGAATATGGGAATGGTTAAGGAGTGACTCCAGTGATTGAATGTTTTTTGGACCAATTATATTACGGGATATTCAGAGAAATTCTGAGAGGCGCTTAGAAGAAAAAGGCGAGCCCGAAAACCAATAAAAAACCGTGCAAAGGAGAAGGCAAGCCGAGGGGAAAAGCGAGATCACGCCTCTTCAGCTTTACCACGCCCTTCATTCTTGCTAGGTCTCAGCACAGGGAGTTAAGTCTGATTGGCTGAACGACAAATTTTAAGGGCGGGGCTATATTTCACAGTGGGCAAAGAGCTAGAGATGGAGGGAGTGTTGCAGGGCGGGGCTAGATTGTCCTAGCAAGGTGGGAAAGGCCAATGATAATCCTGGATACCTCGCCTAGAGAGTCATCCCAAGCCTTTAAATTCTTGTTTCCCTAGGCACCACAAAGGATTAGAACTGCTTGGTTTACCTGTTCTTTTCTTCCTAGTCAAAGTCCCGTTTGCCACCATGAAGATGTACTAAGTGAGACTGTAGGGGAAGTAAGAGGTGACTGGTACGCCGGGCTACTGGGTGCTGCTCACCTCGATGCTACTAAAATTTTGGCAAGATCAACACTATTAATCCACTTCTACATTCCCCTGGCACCGTTCCGGGGCCAACACCACATGCCGTGGTGGACACGCAATGGCCTCAATCCCTCCCGCTGCAGACAGGTCTTTTGGTACACTCGGTCCGAGGTGAGTCTCCTCCTTCCTCCTTTCCAGCGCGTGCGTGCGCATGCGCGAAGCGCGGCGCGCGCGGCTGTTGGGCCGCTGGCTGTAAGGCCCTGGTATCCGCTGCGTCTCCGCGAGCAGTCCGCTTTCAGTCGCGAGCCGCTGTGTACACCCGTATTCCGGCGGGCGCTTGCGAGCACGGGGGCATCGCCCACAGTGGCCAAGCTCATGGCCGGCTGAGCGGGACGCCGCCGCCGCCTCAGCCACCGCCGCCGCCGCCGCCGCCTCTTCCTCCTCAGCCGGCGGCGGCCCGGGCCCAGCAGCCATGGCCGAAGACTACTGGGACGGGCGCCTGCGGCGAACTGGAGGAAAAGCAGGTCGCGCGGCCTTATCCCAGGCCGCCGCCCCAGGCGCCGCCGCGCCGGCCCCGCGGCTCTGAGGTTACTCGCGCGCCCCCTCCGGTGAGCGTGTCCTCGATACTTAGGGTGGGGGCTACCCTTCCTAGAGAACCAACCCGATCCTAGGAGGTACTAGAAGAGTTAGGGGGTTCTGGGTTGCTCTGGCTGTCAGGTGCCCCCTCCTTCTCGAGTTTCCCAGAATGCACCGCGGGGGGATCATTTGGGGCCTCCCTGACCTTGGCCCCGCCCTGGCCCCTGTCCTGGGAGCTAAAGATGGGAAATGTTGTGGATGCTAAGGGGGAGAAGGATTGTTAAAGGACTAGAGTTATGGGAATGGATTGATAAAGTAGTGGTGAAAGACTCAAGGTTGCTTAAGGGGATAGTAAAAGCCTTAGGACTGTTTAAGAGAGTGCTTACGGGTGTTGCAGGGCCATGAGGGACGTGAGGATGTATAACAGGGGAGTTGTGTGAAAGGGCAGTTCCAAAACATGTTAGTGGAGGTTAGGGCTGCAGAGAAGCCACTGAATTTCTCCACTGTAAATGGAGAAATGATGGAAGGAGTACCAAAAGATGTGCCAATAGAATCATGGTTTTGAGGTCCAGTGTGTTGTTGAGGGTCAGGATAGTGTTAATGTGGTTGAACATGGGATTAGAGGTGGCAACTTTTCTGGATCCAGGGTGTGTTCAAGGAGATATTTAAAGGACTCAAACGTTGAGTGTGTGCTCATGAGGGAGGGTAGTGGTGGAAAGGGTATATAGGTGTTATAAAGATCTTGGTAGTATAGCACCCAGTATATGCCAGTGCAGACAGAACTGTTGAAGGACCTGAGGGTGTGTGTAACAGGGTGGGGTGGTGGAAAGCCTGTACCACAAGTGTGCTTAGATGTGTATAGGAGAGTACTAGTAAATGAAGTATAAAGAGCTCAGCACAGAAGGCTCAAGGCGAAGTGTGAAGATAGAGAAGGTGAGTTTCCAGAAAGTGTGAGATAATACTATATATGAAGTTTTAGAGCAATGGTTCTCAACTTTTTGGAGATCACATATCAGATACCCTGCATATCAGATATGAGTCACAACAGTAACAAAATAACAGCTTTGAAATAGCAACAAAAATAATTTGAGGTTAGGGATCACAACATGAGGAAGGTTAAGAACCACTGCTCTAGAGACTGTGGGTTTAGAGCCATATAGACACTTAAATATATCCTATTGGGGGAAGAGAGCATGAAGCAGAATATGCTGATGAACATGACAACACTGAATGCTGTGTTCTTCCTGTCCATGGGCCACTGAAGTGTGTTGAATCAGGGAGTACTACAGAGGTAGGGTTTGGAGGATGGGAACCTAGTGTGTACTGAAAGGAAGAGAGCTATGAAGGAATCAGTTGTGAACCAAAGGATTAATTTTGGGAGATGGGGGTTGAAGCAGAGGGAATAGCAATAGGTGATGGTGTAAGTGTGCCAAAGTGAAGTGGAGCCATGAAGAACTGAAGTGTATGTTAATGGGGGTCAGGGTTAAATAGAGGAGCTGTAAATGAGGGTCAGTCTGATATAGAATAGTGTTTGTTCCTGGAAAATAGGGCTACATAAGGGTTCAAGATGTGCTAGTAGGGTGTCACGATAGAGTGAGGATTCAGTTTGTGCTGAGGGAAGGGACAATATAGTGGAAGTACAGGACAGAATGTATGTTAATGATGGTCACAACTGTGAAGGTAAGGCCTAGAGAGATGGTTCAGCTATTAAGAGTGTATACTGCTTTTCCATAGGGCCTGAGTTTAGATCCCAGCATACATATCAAGAGGCTCACAACTGTGAAGGGGCTTGAGTGTGAACAAAACTGCTCAGGGATTGTACAAAGTTCACTATGCAGTAATGTGACTCAAAGGAGTGTGAACGTTCAGAAAATGCTAATTTGGGTCAGCTGTAGAACACCTTGAGTGCATGTTAATGAGGATTGGAATCCAGAGGGGAAACTATGTTACTGGGGTAGGGCAGTGCTACAGAGAGGCTAACAAGCATCTAGGTTATGAAGGGACTTAGAATGCAGTGGTGACTGGGCAGAATGGAATGTGTTGATGTATTAGAGTATGACAACTGTATGCTCAGTGGTCAGAGTTAGTGTGAGTGTCCTTGGTATGCAAGTAGCCTGGGGACAGGAGAATGTGTCTTGGGGAGAGAGGTGCCAAGAAGGACAAATACCATGTAGTATAAGTCTATCTCCTGATTCTTGCTCCTTCACTTATTCTTAAGTCTATAAACTCAGAAAACTGAAATTATGGTATTTAAGTTTTGCTGCTCATTTATGTGTATCTGTTGCTAGGGGTCTGCCCCCATCCAAGTATTGTATAATACCCTGTCTTTTTAAAATTCCCCAAAAGATGAGTTCTGGAAAAAGTCCAGTCATTGAGGGTTTCAGTTAGAGGTCATGAATTAATTTGTAGCTGCCTTCTCATTCCCCATTTTTTTAATATTTATTTTTATTTTTATGTGAGTTAGTGTTTTGCCTGCATGTATAACTGTGTAAGGGTGTCAGATCTTGGAATTACAGACAGTTGTCAGCTGCCAAGTGGTTGCTGGGAATTGAACTCAGGTCCTCTGGAAGAACAGTCAGTGCTCTCAATGGCTGAGCTAACTCTCCAGCCTCCCCATTCCCCATTTTCAAAATAACTGAGTATGAGTGTCATATGGGGACAAAAGGAAGTCTTTGAGAGCTGGCTGCTTTCTGGGCCTTAGATCTGGCCAAGGTCGGGATTTTATGGTATTATTCAGGGTTCTTTGTGGGTGGATCTTACCCTTATCTATCTGAGGTTTGTTTCTGCTAGGCTGGCTCTACCTCCCCTTGTAGAGGTGGCAGGCCGAAGTGGGAGTGGGAACTACTGGGATAAGCGCTTTGTTTCAAGGTAACAGATGAACCATTTCTCTTCTTGAATCCATCCCTGGCCTTATCCTCAACCTCCTATCTAGCTCTGCTTCCCTTGGGCCCTGGGCCATCTCAAATCCTGCTGTGAGTACAGATGGTTCCTGAGTCAGGTCTTTCCCCCTCCTTGCTGGCCCAGAGCCCAGGAGGAAGCAGAATGCGAACCCAAACCTTTTGGTGGCCCCATTCCCTCCAGCAGCCCATCTAGGTCATCTGTCAATTCTAGCATTCCTGAGTGAGAAGATGCTGTAAATGTCTTAGACTTACCTCAATAAAGGTTGGTCCTAGGCTGTCAGCCCCTTGATTCACTGCTTCTGTATGTTCTTTTTAAGCTTCTACTCAGTGTCAGTCACTATTTCAGGTTCTTATGATATAGCCATGGCCTCAATGTATAAAAATTACCCTGGTGAAGAAGATCTAGTTGTAATGGTGAGAAGACAGTCAGTAAAAAGAAAAGAACCAAATAAGTAGATAGTATTATTTCTGAGGTGGTGATGAGAAGGTGAGGGAGCTCAACATAACTGAAACTTTAAGGTTACTCATGGAAGCCTCATAAAAAGATATGTGAACAGTGGGCTGGAGAGGATGGGGAGTAAGATGTTTAATAGTCTATGAAACAACTAGTGTACAGATCCCGAGGTATAAACTGTTGGGAGTGGTGCAGAATAGCAACTAAGAAATGATCAAGGAAGAGGTGAGATCAGAAAAGTAATAGGGGTAAATGAGGTATATAAGACCTATGGGCCATAGTGAGGACTGCTATGTTTATTTGGGGTGATAAGGAAGATGTGGCATATTCTATAGGAGAAAAGAAATATGGCCTGGCTTTGTAAAAACCTGGATTTGGACCTTGTGGGTCCTAACCGTATTAAACCTCTCTAGCAGCTCTGAAGATAGCTGGTATATGCTGAGACAAACACCCCCACAACTCCATCCAATGGTTGGGCCTTGGCAGCCCTCCCCCCATCTGGATAGAGAAGTGAGGTGATCCATTAGTCACCATGACAGTGGTTGCTGGGGGAGGGGAAAGAGTTCCTGTGGGCCACAGGGAGCATTCTGCCCCTCAGTTGGGGACAATGTGGGGCTGGTGCCAGCGAAACATGCCATTCAATGGACGCACCCAGGACCTTGTCGCTAGTCCTTTGGTTCTAACTGAATCCCTTGTCCCAATTGTGCCTGTGTCTGTCACTTCTGGTGCACCTGACGATAGCTGCTGTGGAGGCCTATGCTCCCACAGTGAGAATATCTCCCTGGAGACCAACAATCTACTGAGTGGACCCTTGCCCTCAGCCAGCCACCCAAGCCTTAGTACCCAGGTAGACTACTTAGGGATGGGCTAATAATGACAAAATCCATACTAAATTTCCAAGGACCTGTAGTGGTTGAGTGGGCACTGACATGTTTTAAGTTGTTGTGCTTTTTTCTGCGGCCTGTGATGATCTAGCAGATGCTAACGTGGTCCCCAATTGTATTCATGTTCCCTGTTCAGGTTGCCATGGATCGGATGAAGAAGATCAAACGTCAGCTGTCAATGACACTCCGAGGGGGCAGAGGCATAGACAAGACCAATGGTGCCCCTGAGCAGATAGGCCTGGATGAGAGTGGTGGCAGTGGTGGCAGTGACCTTGGAGAGGCCACTACCCATGTTGCCCCCACGGAGCTTCGATCTGGACGAGGCCCACTCAGCTCTGCACCAGGTGGATCCACTTTGATCATTCTCTCTCCCTGCCACAGCTCCCAGATACTGCCTCGCCTTGCATTCCTTGGACTCTTATTTTTAGTCTTCCTTTTTTTTTTTTTTTTACTTTCTCCCGCTTCCCTAACATTCATTTCTAACACTCTTTCATTCCTTGACTTTATATCCATGCCTCATGGGGGAGGAATGATACCTATTGCCATTGCCCCAAGGTTCTCTCTGGCTTTTACCTGCATTCTATAGTAAGAAGTTTCTATCCTGTTGAGCCTGATGTCCGCACCTGCAGTTCTGCAGCTGCTTACCCCAAATAATCACACAAAGGCTTATATTAATTACAAACTGTTCGGTCTATGGCTTAGGCTTCTTGCTAGGTAGCTCTTGCATAACTCAGCCCATTACATCTCGCTTTCTTGTGGCAGCTTGCAGTGTTTCCTATAACTTCTCCATCCTCTTCAACTATGCTTGGATTTTCTGCCTACCTGTAAGCTGGCTTGCCATAGGCCAAGACAGTTTCTTCATTATCCAATGATATTTTACAGTGTACAGAAAGATGTCCCACATCAGCACTCTGCGGTGGCCCTCTCAGTCTCATTAGGTCTGCTTTTCTTTGGGTCTGCCTTCTCAGGGCTCTTGGCAGTGCCTGTCACCACTAGTTTTCTGACCCGTGGGCAGCTACCATTTCAGCTCATCCCTGATGGAGTACTCTA
Organism: Sigmodon hispidus; assembly: GCA_004025045.1. Classification (NCBI taxonomy): domain Eukaryota; kingdom Metazoa; phylum Chordata; class Mammalia; order Rodentia; family Cricetidae; genus Sigmodon; species Sigmodon hispidus. The sequence goes on along the minus strand of PVIH01009784.1, from coordinate 21,788 downwards.
CTAGATGACTACACCCCCTCCAGATCTGTCTTTGGCCCACCTGGATTTCCTAGTCTCTCTAGGGGCCATGTGCACACAGAAATATGATGAAGGAATGTATTGTTTTGGGAGCAGGAGGGAGTGTTCTTGACTGATTTTTCCCTCTTCCCACCACCAGAGATTGTACATGAGGACATGAAGATGGGGTCTGATGGGGAGAGTGACCAGGCTTCAGCCACATCCTCAGATGAGGTGCAGTCTCCAGTGAGAGTACGAATGCGCAACCACCCACCACGAAAGATCTCCACTGAGGTGCTTGATCCTTGTTCCACTGATGGATGAGCTGGAGAATGGGGTTGTGTTTGGGGAATGGAGTGGAGTTTATATAATCATACTTCTCTTTCATCTTGGCTGCTAGGACATCAACAAACGCCTGTCACTACCAGCTGACATCCGGCTACCTGAGGGTTATCTTGAGAAGCTGACCCTCAATAGCCCCATCTTTGACAAGCCTCTTAGCCGGCGCCTCCGCCGTGTCAGCCTGGTAAGCATCTCTTTTTATCTACCACCTATCTCACAGTCCCAGTGCCCTTCCCTAACTTACTTCAGCGTACTTCCTTTACCCCACAGTCTGAGATTGGCTTTGGAAAATTGGAGACCTATATCAAGCTGGACAAGTTGGGTGAGGTGAGACAGTCAAAAGGACCATGGTGAGGATGGGGTCAGTATGAACTCCATGCAACCTCATTGCGCCTCTGCTGCCATACTTCTTCATACTCCAGGGTACCTATGCTACTGTCTACAAAGGCAAAAGCAAGCTCACAGACAACCTTGTGGCACTCAAGGAGATCAGACTGGAACATGAAGAAGGGGCACCCTGCACTGCTATCCGGGAAGGTACAGACCCCATCCTAGACTTTCTTGACTTCATGGCACACACATTCTCTATGGTGAGTGAGGACAGAGACTGGGGTTTTTCGGACCTTCTCTCCTCACCTGTGCAACATTGTGGCCTTCATGAGAATGCCCACCATCTACATATCCAGGTAATAATCAAGGTAATTAGGGATCTAAATGGATCAAGGAAGATGAATTAATTGCAAATTATGGTCTTTTCTTTTTTCCTTCAAGCACTCCTTAAAGTGTTCAGAAAATCACATGGAATAGATTTGAATTACACAGAAAATAAGTACAAATTCCAGGCTGTGTACTTAGGTTTAGACAAGGCCTCTTCCCAGAAAACAAAAACAGATTATGAAAATATAGTGACATGTCAAGTTGGGGCTGTAGTCCCATGCTCTTGCTTGATACTCTTGTCTAAGCCATATTTTCTATGTGTGGACCATTGAGACACAACTACTTCTTAGCATAGTATAAATAGGAGCTAGATGCTCTGAAGCATTACCCTCAGGGAAAGAAAGAAACCTGTAAGCTCCTATCTGTCTGGTCCTTATCTTTATTTTGAGGATGGGACTCTCACTCTTGGTCTGTTCTGTTCCATTTTTTCTACAGTGTCCCTGCTTAAGGACCTCAAACATGCCAACATTGTCACACTACATGACATTATCCACACAGAGAAGTCCCTCACCCTTGTCTTTGAATACTTGGTAAGGTTGGGTAGCCATAGGCCCCAGGAAGGTGGGGAGATGTCCAGGAGCCATAGGATATGACTCTTGTTCCTGTACTACCTCTTTTGTCCTCAGGACAAGGACCTGAAGCAGTACCTGGATGACTGTGGGAATGTCATCAACATGCACAATGTGAAAGTGGGTGTGGGACAGAAAACAGGGTTAGGAGGGGCCCCCACTCACCCACTCACTATACATATCTCCCAGAAATAACCTTTTCCTGTATGATGGGTTTTCTTTTCTGGGAGCTCTTGGAGGGCATTGGGAGCTTGTCATCTTTTGTGTGGTTAGACATTGGGCTCAGTGTCTGTTTGGGAGGGAGCAGAGCCTGCCTGCCTGTTGTCAGGGGATGAGCTAGTAGTTACCTTTTGACTTCTGCCATTCCTGGGTCTGCAGCTGTTCCTGTTCCAGTTGCTCCGTGGCCTGGCCTACTGCCACAGGCAGAAGGTGCTACACCGAGACCTCAAGCCCCAGAACCTACTCATCAATGAGAGAGGAGAGCTCAAACTGGCAGACTTTGGTACCACCAGCCTCCCCTTTTTTCCCACTGACTCCTCACCCTTATTCTCCAAGCATCTCACTTCTCTGTGACTACCCAGCCTCATTCCCCTTCTGCCTCTCCAGACTTTGATTATGGCAGGCATCCTTAGTCCCAGTTGTACTCTATTCCAAGTTTTGGCCACAGCCTCTTCTATCCAGCTGCTCTCCCCTCCTTCTTTTGCCTCACAGGCCTAGCACGTGCCAAGTCAATTCCTACTAAAACATACTCCAATGAAGTGGTGACACTGTGGTACCGGCCCCCTGACATCCTACTTGGATCCACAGACTACTCTACCCAAATTGACATGTGGTGAGGAGAGGTGGAAGTGTGGAAGGGAGTGACTACCCAGCCAACTGTTCCCCTACTCATGATGCCTTTCCTGCCCAGGGGTGTGGGCTGCATCTTCTATGAGATGGCCACAGGTCGGCCCCTCTTCCCAGGCTCTACAGTGGAAGAACAGCTGCACTTCATCTTCCGTATTTTGGGTGAGGAGGAAGTTTTTGCCTAAGAAACTGTGGGGATATCCAGGGAGGACCTGAGATGTTTGGGATAACTTGTCTTTTGTACTAGGAACCCCAACTGAGGAGACATGGCCAGGCATCTTATCCAATGAGGAATTTAGAACATACAACTACCCTAAGTACCGGGCTGAGGCCCTTCTGAGCCATGCACCCCGGTGAGGCTGATGGGTAGGTGGGCATTAGGGCCCAGAGTGTCTGAACTCAGTGTAAAGTGCATCCTCTTATCTTTGTGTTAGACTTGATAGCGACGGAGCTGACCTCCTCACCAAGCTGCTGCAGGTGAGACCATCTTTGGAGCCCAAACTAAAGGGGTAGGGTTCCAGGTGTAGGAAATGGGACATTTCTCAGGGGCAGGCTCTGAGGAGGAGAGGTCAAGAGACCTATGTGTTGAAAATACCAATATACCAATACACTCTCTTCTGTCCAACTTAGTTTGAGGGTCGCAATCGGATCTCTGCTGAGGATGCCATGAAACATCCATTTTTCCTCAGCCTGGGGGAGCGGATCCACAAACTTCCTGACAGTGAGTGGAGCTGGGAATGGGTAGCTCAGTTGGGGCTGTGGAGAACAGTACCAGTGGAATGTAGGGTGCTGATTTGTGCTATCTCCAAGGAAGGAACATCCTCATGCATCTGTGGCAGGTTGTATCTATTAGGAAGAAATTTTGTTTTCGTCCTAGATTCTTTTCATTTTATGAAAATTCTCATATAATACTTATAGTTAAAATATCTTAAAGTATATATCACAGTTTTTGTAAACTCATATAACTTTCAGGCAGTTCAAATCCAATGGGAGAAGTTCCCCTACAGCCTCCTTATACTGTCTTTGTCATTCCAGGCCCCTTCCTAGAATAATAGGGTTAGCGGAGGGCTTTGGATTTGGGAGATTCTTTTGAGGCTAAGTTGTGCTAGGTAGCCCTAGTTTGTGATGGTGCAGCTTTTTGAGACAAATATCCATGTGGATTAGGTAGACCTTAGGCTTTGTGGCTTAGTATGATCTTGAACGCCTCATCTTGCCACCACCTCGTGCTGAAATTAGTGCATGTGCATGTTACCACACCTGACTTTCTAGAAAGATTTTAAAACTTCATGTTTGGTGGGTTGTTATTTTAATTTGGGGGATAGTCTTAACCCATTCATTATTGTTGCCTAGGCTAGCCTGAAACTTTTGACAATCCTCCTTTGACTCTTTAAGAATTGAGATTACAGGCATTCGCCATTATGCCTAGTTTAAAAATCTCAACATATGGAAGACAGAGAAAATGTAGATTTCTGTAAGGTCAAAGCCAGCCAGGTCTAGTGAGTTTCAGCAGAGCCAGGGTTATAAAGACCATGCCTCAAAAAAATTTCACTACACACACAAAAAAAATTGCTTACCTTTCATATCCACCTACTGAATTAATAATTAAATCCTAAACCACCACCTTTCACGTTGATTTATAGTTAGTATTTATATTTACATTATTATATGTGATAAACAATGATTTTTTGTCTCATGCAGTGATCCAGTCCTAGGTCCATGACCTAGGAATCTTCTTTAGTTATAGGCAGTTCAACAGAAGAAAGTTAAGCTTCTCAAAGAAGGGGCAACTTGTTCTAATTCACACAGTGGGGTCATGTGGGGTTTTATACTGGGTAGACCCATGGGTCATCCCCTACTTACACATCTCTTCATTCTCAGCTACTTCCATATTTGCACTAAAGGAGGTACAGCTACAAAAAGAGGCCAGTATTCGGTCCTCTTCTATGCCTGACTCAGGTAAGAATGGCCTTCCCCTCCTCTTGCTTTACCCACCTACCTGCTTGCCCACTAACAGCCATTCACTCTACTTTCCCCTGCAGGCAGGCCAGCTTTCCGTGTGGTGGATACCGAGTTCTAAGCCAAGTTCTAAGCCACAGACCAAGGCCTCAGCAGGCAGAAGCTGGAGGGATGCCACACCCCTCACAGGGCAGCCCCCATCTGCAGTCCTCCCTGCTTGTTGCCTGCCTACCTGCCTGAGCCACACTTTCCTACCAACTTGTCCCTTGCCACCTGCCTAAACACCCAACCAGTGGCCTGTCAACTCAACCACTGGCCTGTCTGCTGGGTGCTAACAAAGCTCTCACCACTACTTTGCTTGATGTGTCTCTGTCTTGGTAGTTGCCGGCGGACAGAAAGGCCATGTCAGTCTCCCACACTAAGGCTAGGCCTTCTCCTCTTTATCATGCTTTCCCCCAGGACCACTGCCCCATGGCCAGCCAGAGATTTGGAGCTTGCCCAGGTCAGGGCTCTTGATTAACTTTGACTGGAAGGTCTGAGGCATCCTCTGCTTGCTTTCTCACCTGTCCCACCTGCCTCTGTATGGGCCTTCTTTTTTGTTAATTTCTTTTATTTTTTTATTATTTTAAATGAGGTTCTCACTTTTTAATGCAATATCTCTGTGTACAGACTGGCTGGGCCCTACTCCCTGATTGTTGGCCCTCCTACAGTATTTTGTGCAATGAAGTCCCACTCTTAGCTTTTCAGAAGCAGGGACCCAGACCCTACTCAGATCCTGACCATCACTAGACCCTGGGATTGGCTATGGGAAAGCATGCCTCAGCCACCTTCCTCCCCATCTAGTGTCTCCAGCTATAGGGGGACATGAGAACTACCAGAGACTGGGAGATGGACATTTGGGGGCCTATTTTTTTCCTCCTTCAGTCCTGTAGACAGGGCCTCCTTCCTTCTCAGGGTCTCCCCAGGCCAGCTCTGTCTAGCCCTCCTGCCCTGTCCCACTCGGTGCTGTTGAGTAGAGGCTCTACCAGGAATTGACCAGCTTAGTGAGGAGCCATATATAGTTTGTGCACAAGTAAGGGGACATGTGGGAGCTTGTGCCCAGTTATATTCCCATCCCTGGGAGGGTAAGGCAGGATAAGGACAGTCCCTTGGATGGATGGTTTGCTCCCCTTCCTCCACCCTAAGCCTTGGGACCCTTAAATGGGGTGGGAGGGCAAGGGAGGGTGCCCTTCTAGTAGGGTTTGGGGGGATTGGGTTCCTGAATGCACCATAATCCTGTATGAAATATTAAAAAAATCTAAAGTGAAAAGTCTGATTGTAAATCATAAAGATAAGGGGGCTCTTGCTAAGGTGATTATTAGGACCTTGGTGAATCCATACCTGGTTTCATCATCTAAAAGCATGGGGAAGGAATTGTCTGGAAGTGTGGAACTGTGAATAAAACTTTGGGGGAATTGCATATAGAATGGTGGGATGAGTTTAAGTAGTAGGGCAGGCTTAATTAGGTTAATGGGAATCAGTAATTGAGCATAGAGGAGTTAGATTTATCCAGGACAAGCCTGACAGAATGGAAGCACAAAGTATATAATAAAGTTTGAGGAAAGTTGGGAGGCCCAGTATATCCAGAGTGGTATAAGGCACAAAGGTCCAGTTTGACTGTATATCTAGTTGACACTATAAAGAGGCCAATTGGAGAGAGAATGAAAATGAGAGTAGATTTTTGATCACTGGGTATAGAAAAGTTCAAAAGTGAGGTCATAGTTTGGACTACCGGTTTCTGGATATTCTGGAAGTCATCTGTATGGTGAAGTTTGCAGTAGCTTGAGCTTTGGTAATTTAGTACATTGCCCACTCAATTAGTAATGTACTTGCTTTTATGAAAGCCTGAATTCAGATCACCAGCACTCATGATTAAAAAACTTGTGTAACTGGGTAGTGGTGGTGCATGCCTTTAATCCTAGCACTTGGGAGGTTGAGGCAGATGAATTTCAGTGAGTTTCAAGACCAGCCTGGTATATGAAGTGAGTTCCAGGACAGCCAGCTGTGTTACACAGAGAAACTTCATCTCAAAAAACCAAAAGAAAAAATGACAACAAAAAAAAAAGGTGTAGTGGGCACTTGTAATCTCAATACTGGGGAGTGGAAACAGCAGGATCTCTGGAGCTTGGTGGCCAGCTACTCTAAAGAACTGGTTAAACTCCAGGTAAGAGACCCTGTTTTACAAAATAAAGTGGAGAGCAATTAAGGATGATACCCTATATTGGTTTCTGGCTTTCATGCATATCTTTGCGCACACACTGCACAAAAAAGTGACACAGCCAAGATGTAGCTTCAAGTGAGAATAGGACCTTAATTTCCTCTGTTCCATCATCTTGGGGAGAGCCAAGAAGAGATTTAAAAACAAGTATTAGCAAGCCTAAATGACTTTTATGGAAGCATAGCAGTGGTGACCTAATGTCACCTCTTAATCACTGTGTCCTTGTAAGCACTTAGAAATCTCACTTTGAAACGACCATGTGCCGTGATGGCTGGTCAGTCCGGTCAGTCAGAGTTGAAAAAGCAGTATAGACAGGTAATAGTGCACACACGCCTTTAAATCCATCACTGGGAAGGCAGAGGCAGGCAGATCTCTTAAGTTTGAGGCCAGCTTGGTCCAGGAAGGGAGTTTCAGGACCCTGTCTTCAGAAAACCAAAACTGAATAGAACACTGACATAGTCTAGTTCCTGTCAGTTTTGTAATGGATAGGATGTCCACAAATTCCTCAGCAGACTTCCTATGCCCATTCTTGGAATTGGTATAGGAAGAGAATGCGAATAAACAAACTTTAGGGATTGGGAGGAGTGATTGCAGAGAGGCACTAAAAGGAGTCAATTCAGATGAATGTCAAACTCCATTTCAATAGTTTGTTCTTTGGGGGTGGGGAGCAAGTTAAAGGAGTTCACAGTTTTCTTCAGGGCTCATGCAATGAAGTTGTGACCTCATCTGTGTCAGGTTGAACTAGAAGATAAAATCATAGTAATAGACACCCCACCACCACTATCAAACTCCCTAGAGAAGTAACTGAAAATAAGAGATAAATTAGATCATGTGAGAGTGAGGGGGTATGAACTGTGCAAGCAGACCTGTGTGCAAGTAGGTTTATGTAGTTGTGGAAACGCAAGTTTGTTCTTGCCTGTATGTACCATTTGTTAATAATGAAGGCAATCACTAAGACAGCCCAGAAGCCATGATTTTGGGGGAGTTTGTGGGTTATCAGCAGGTGAGAACACCCAATAGAAAGGTAGGTGGAGAAGCACAGAATTAATCCCTAATCTGTAGGACGGAGAACCCTAATAGAAAAGGGTAACTACCTAGTAGGATGTTTCTCAGCCAAAGACAAGCTCTGGTAATGTCTTGGAGGTACATAGCTTTTGTTTTCTTAAGGGTTGCTACCACTTCTAGAAGTAGAGGTTACAGCACAGTTTAATACCCCGCAGTGCTTTACATAATGAAGACATTAAAATAGTGCTGAAGTTAAGTCTGGCATGAAACCTGGCATACCTGTAACCCTGTAGTAGTAGTTAAAAGCCTAAGGCAGGAGGATCACCATGAGTTCAAGGCCATCCTAAGTTTCATATTCAGAATTGAGACCCTATTTCAGAAAACTACCAAAGAAACTCTGGCCCATTCAATGGTTCTCAAATGTTTGGCTTCAGATTTACTTTATATAAAGATTGAGGACTCCGAAGACTTTTTGCTTATTCCAAAGTAACCTCTGGGTAATTCTACCATATATGCATGAAAATGAGAGTGAAGATACTGCAGAAATAGTTTTGACTCTTGAGAGGGTTTCTTGCAATGCTAGCTTTTGAGCACAGTTTTGAGGATCTGCCTGGTGCTTAAGGTTACACGTCTGCAACTAGGTCTGCATTACTACAGCACATCCTAGCTGGGGACATTTCTGGCTAGCAGCTTCCCTCATTGTGGACCAAAAAATACAGTACCTGCCACTCAAGGCATTTATTTAAGTCCAGCAAGTCACTTAAACTGGGCATACTGGCTATTTTTTATGCCTCCAACAAACACGATTTAGAGTTGACTTCATCAGATTTGTCTGGGTAGTAACTCTACTTCATGAAGCTGAGTGTTGAAGTTTGTGCCTGTAATCCACATTTCAAAGGCAGAGGCAGTCAAGGCAAATGCTAGCTTGGGATTCATAGAGTTGGAGGCAATTCTGGGCAATTTAGCAAAGGTCCTATTTAAGACAGACTCAAGTTCAGGAAAGCAAAGCTTCCAGCTATGAGGGTCTCAGGAGGTGGTAAACTTTTTGCTTGTGAGTTAAAAAAAAAAAAAAGAGCCAGGCAGTGGTGGTACAACCCTTTGATCCCAGCACTTGGGATGCAGAGGCAGGAGGATCTGTGAATTCAAGGCCATCCTGATCTAGAGTTCGAGTTCCAGACAGCCAGCCAGGAATACACAGAGAAACCCTATGTCAAAACAAAATAACCTATTTTGTTTTATATGTATGAATGTTTCCCCTATATGCATGTATGTGCACCTTGTGCATTCCTGCTGATCCTCTGTAACTGGTGTTTTGGATGGTTGTGAGCCACCATGTGGGTACTGGGAATCAAATCCCCATCTTCTGCAAGAGCAACAAGTGTCCTTAACCACTGAGCCATCGCTCCATCCTCTACATTTGGTTTTGATGGACCAGAAGGTTAATGTAATAAATAATTCTAGTAATTCTAGTTAGGCTAACAAAAATGCTGCTTTCACAAGTAGGGGGCCGCTTTAAACACACATCTTTGCTCATCTTGAAAACTTTTGGCCTTCATCTTCCCTAAGATCTTTTGTCCTAGTGTTAGAATTCCACAAGGCACTAGTGTCTTAGTTCCAAACTGGAGGGTTAACCCCTAGTTACACAGATCACAGCCCACCACCCAATTTCCGCCTAATTATGACGTTTCCAAGATGGCAGTAGCCCCCTGATTGTTGGGGGGCTCTGCTTCCGTTTCCGGGACAGAATCCGGAAGTGCCAGTTGAGGGTCCTCTTCCTATCTTCAGTTACGTCGGCAGTTGGAGGAGGACAGACGGTGATGGCGGCGGTCGCAGCAGATCCAGCTGCAGCTGCCATCCCGGCCTCCGATGAGGAGAGAGAGAGACAGCGTGAGGCAATGCCAGGCCTGGACGAGCAGTGGCGCCAAGTCGAGAATGGGCGAGAGCGTCCACTGCGAGCTGGCGAAAGCTGGTGAGGCTGGGCTTCAATGAAGCCTTGGCCAAGGGGACTATGGGGGTGTTAATATCCGCGGGGTACTTAGAAGCCAAATTGCGAGGCGGGGAAGGGGCTTGGTGGGTCAGCGGGAGATGGGGGGCGTGGAGGTGCTAGTGAATGAATCGCAAGGTTTGGGGAGGAGGCGGGGCCCAAATAGAGCAGTCAGCCGCTCAAATGGGGCTTGTTTGTGGCAGAGGTGGGTCTTGAAAGGAATGGCCTTGGAGGTAAGGGACTGCATCTTTTGGGGAGGGGGTGAGAGGGGACTACGTCTGGGAACCTGAAGCCTGAAAGGCTAGCTCCGTACTTAACGCGGGGGCGTGGCGAGTGTTACGAAACGTTGCGTCGGTTGCAAGGAACAGCCTACGAGTACTTGGAACGCCTGTGAACCAGACGAGCTTGGTGGCGTCAGCTGAAGAGCAACTCCGTAGCCTATAGCTGTGGGCCGAGGGGCGGAGGGAGTGTGGGATGGGGAGGCTGCTTGACTCCTGGGAACAAGGTCTGCAGTGGGGCAAACTGTGGCGGAGGGGCGGTGCCTAGGACAGAAAATGGCGCCTGCAAAAGAGCAAAGATTGTGACGCGATAGTTTTTGTTTGCTTTTTAAATTTACTATAACCAAGATCTTCCAAGGACAGGACAAAGTGCAGGTGATTACAAAGGAAGCTTCTTTGGATTTTTTTTCTGTTTTATAATATTTTGTAATCAGTAGGAAATGGTTATTTAAAAATAATCCATAGCTTTGACAAATTGTCCACCGATTTTTTTAAAAACTGCTAAGCAGTACCTCAAATTTTACTGCTTCCGGGTTCTTATTTCTCTCCGAGTTGCGTCTCGTCTTTTAAATTGTGAAATTCGTAAGATTTACAAAGATTATAGTATAAAACATTTTACATAGATTCGTGGACATCCTCATGAAAGAAATGGTTTGTACGCTTCAAAAATGGCAAGGTCGTGAAAGACAGATGCTGAAGAACTGTTCCAGATTGAAGGAATTAATGCAGTTTAACAAATCGCAACTAAATGAAACGTGATCCTCAGTTGGATCCTAGAACAAGGAAAAATAAATTATTTTTAAAAATCAGGGTTCTTTCTCATAATTTATTTCTCTTTCACTGTAAATTTCATTGGAAAAAAAGATGAAGTTTCACTAAAGCCGGTAGATAAAATATTGCTACTGATAATTTTTTGTTTGTGATAATTGTAATATGTTTATGAAAGAATGTTCTTTGTTTTGTGAAAAATACATATTAAAAATTTAAAGATAAGGACCCATCGTGCAGCAACTTATCAAATGATTGAAAAACTAGCCTATGTAAAAAAAAATGCACATGGGAGGGAATAGAAATATTCCAATTACCAATATGGAAATATTGGTAATAGAATGCAAAGTTTAGCTAGACAAGAGGAACAAATTCAAAAGATCCATTGTACAAAATGGTGATTATAGTTATAGCAATCTATTCTATACTTGAAAATTGCTTAATAGATTTTACATGTTCTTACCCCCAAAACTGTGACATAATATGTTAAATAGCTTGTTTTAGTGTTTTCAATGTATATATCAAAACATCATACTGTATGCCACAAATGCACACATTTTTGTATATTTTAAGCTAAATAAAAATGACCCTAATTGATAGGGGAAAAATAAGAATAGAGTAAATGGATAAAGTGTGTTAGATTTGGGAAATCTAAGGGCATACAAAGAAGTCTTTGCATTATTTTGCCCCCCTTTTTTTTGGAGACAGGGTCTCTCTATTATATAGCCCTAGTTGTTAGGAAACTCATTGTGTAGAACAGTGTGACTTTGAACTCCAAAATCTGACTGAGATTATAGGCATGCTCCACCATGCCTGGCTTATATATTTTTTAACTCGTCTTCGATGAATTTATTTAAAAAATTACAAACTTGTGTGAGGATTCATCACCCATGTGAAAATTCAGACTATTACCTTAAAAAATTCTGTGCTCCTCTCAGATGGAAGTTTCCCTCCCTGCTTCATGAGAAACTGTTACCCTAAATTTTGGATTAAAGGGCTCTTTTTACATGTTTCATTATCATGGTAAGCATTTCCACCATTCATATATATATATATATATATATATATATAAATGTGTTTATAAAATAGACTGGATGCATACTGTGAGTCCTTATATGACATGGTAAATAGTATCTTATCTGTGTGATGTAATTTGAGACATTAACCTGTTGGTTATAGCTCTGCCATGTTTCTCAAATGTTAAGATGCCATTCTTCTCTTCAGCCATAATTTTTTAAATATATATTTAAATATATAAGTACATAACCTATCCATCTGTTCCCCAGGGTGTCCAACAACTTCCTGTCTCATGGTAAAATCCTGAGTGACCTGCAAGGCTCTTGGAGGCTACTACCCTACTACCATTCTAAATTTTTTTCTCTAATCTCTTGCATTACCAGCCCATCAGCTCCTCCCTCTCAGGGCATTTAGACTCTCATCCATATTAGACTATTGCTGTTCTTTACATCCAAAACTGGAGGATATGATGATGTTTTTCTGCCATTATATCATAGTTTTCCAACAAGGAATAGCCTCCACCCATCCTGAAAATAAACAGTAAGCAGACTGTTTTTGTAGCTCATTTGGAGATGTCAAAAAAAGTCCTCAAAGCTTTGGTTCATGCCCCTTTCCATTGGTAGATAAGACATGAAATCCTGTCTTCTTTTCCAATAGCCTTTTAAATTTTGGTTCATGCCCCTTTCCATTGGTAGATAAGACATGAAATTCTGTCTTCTTTTCCAATAGCCTTTTAAATTACTCTGCCAAGTAGTGAATGGATCTTCTTTGGGGTGAGGAAAATGTTTTGGAATTAGAAGAGGTGGTGGGTACACAATATTGTGAATGTACTAAATGTTAATGAATTGTTCACTTTAAAATGGGTTAATTTTATGTTAATTTTACCTCATTAAAAAAATTACCACACCAGTGTTGGTTTAATATTAAAGCCAATTTGTTTCTCCTGTTGGAACTGTTGTGAAGCATTTATGCCAAGCTCCACTTTTGATACTTATCTAAATTAGATAAGAGCAAAGTATCTCAAAGTTCTATTTGGGTTTGCTGCCATAGCTGGGAAATAAGTGTTTATAAAGCATTTGAACTCAAGGGCTGGCTCCAAATTGTGTATCTGTGTTGATATTATCCATACCAATCCTTGGTTTAATAGATTTAAACAAGTATAGTTAATTTGGTTGTCTTTATTGATTAAATTTAGATGCATTTATTTGGGAGGATGGGGCACACCATGTGAAATGCTGGAGAAGGCCAGAGAGCAAGTTGCATGAGTCAGTTTCCTCATTTCACTGTGTAGGTTGTGGGGATCAAATTCAGATCATTAGGCTTGGTGGCAAGCACCTCCATCTTTTTTGCCCTCCATCTTATTTTTTTGATACAGGGCTTCTGATTAATTCTGGAGCTCTGTTTCAGCTAGATTGACCAGCAAACTTCTGATATTCTGTCTCCATGACCCGCTATGTGCTGAGATTACCACCATGCCAGATCTTTGCTCAGTTTTTATGTAGATACAGGGAACCAAACACAGCAAGCACTAGACCCAGTGCTAAAGGGCTTTTGTTTTGAGACCACAGTCAAATCTTTAAAAGACAATAACTCCTTAGAAAGTTTTAGTTCTTCTGACAAGGAATTATCTACACATTTAAATCAAGAATAGTTGAGAAACCTTGGGCAGATTTCTTCAGGGTACAGACAACTTCCTAACAGAGTAAGCAACTATGGAGTTCTTTATTTTGTTTTTTGCGGGGGACAGAGTTTCTTTGTGTAATCTTGGCTATCCTTAAGCTCTCTATAGACCAGGCTGCTCTTGATCTGCATCCAGATCTGCTTGCCTCTGCCTCCAAGTGCTGGGATCAAGGGTGTACACCAACCTTCGCCAGGCCCTGCTGGAGGAAGGGAAGAAAGGTGGCTAGGTTTAGCAAGGTGCACAGTACGTGAAGAGAGACCAATGTCATAGGATATTATGAAAGGTTGAGAAAGGATATTTACAATAATATTTCTAATCCTCCATGATCAACTTTACTTAATTTAGGAAAATAAACTCTTGTTCTGTTGAAGACTCACACTATAGTCCAGATTGGCCACAGACTTGTGACAGTTTTTTGCTAGCCTCCAAAGTCATTTTCAAAAATATTAAATAGGAAGAATTGGGAATGCTTGTAGGCACTTTAATCCCAGCACTAGGGAGGTAGAGGCAGGGGGATCAGAAAGTCAGGTCAATGTAGGCTACATGAGAACTTGTTTTTTAAAAAAAGTTGGAAAAATGAAAGCTATTAGAAAAATTTCAAATTTCCCAGTGTTATGATAGCAGATGCTTTAATGTTATCACTCTGGAAGCAAAGGTAGGCCTGGTCTGCAAAGTGAATTCTAGGTCATAAAGTGAGCCTCCACCTCAAAAAAATTCAAGACTTGGAGATATATATATATATATATAATTATTCCTATTGTCCTTTTATGGGAGAAAAGCAACTTTGTGTTATCTCCCAGAGATAATTTAGGCATAAGTGCTAAGTTTGGAAAGACTGACAAGCACTACTTAAGAGATATGGATATGGTGGCTCATTTATGTGATTTCAGCATTCAGGAGGTTGAAGCAGGAGGGTTGCCACATGGATGAGGCCAGCCTGGAAAGAATAGAAAACAAGATGATCATGGTAAAACACGTTTGAAATCCTAGCACTAGCACCTGGGAAGCTAAAGAGGAGGGCCATGAGTTTGAGGCCATCCAGGGCAGTATGAATTCTAGTCCAACTGGAGCTACAAAGTGAAACCCTGTCTCAAAGAAAAATGTTACAAACAAGACAAGAAGTATAGTTAGTTTTTGTAAGAATGTAGTAGCAAAGGTTATTAGGTGCTTATGGTCATCGTATAGTTCAAGGTCAGCCTGGGCTACATAAAACCCTGTCTCAACAACAATAAAGATGAATTAAGAGTATGCAGCCAGGCGGTGATGTGCTTGCCTTTAATCCTAGCTCTCTGGAGGCAGAGGTCGGTGAATCTCTTGAGTTCTAGGCCAGCCTAGAACTTGTCTATATAGTGAGTTCCAGGACAACTAGGGCTACATACTAAGACCTTGTCTCAAAACAAAACAAAACAAAACAAAAAAATAGAATGTAAAAAGGGGGACAGGAGAAATGGGTCAGCAATTAAGAGTACATAACTGCTTCCAGAGGCCTCGAGTTTGGTTCCCAACACTCATACCAGGTGGCCCACAAACATCTTTAAATCTAGCTCCCGGGAATCTGATGTCCTCTTCTGACCTCTAAGAGCCCCTGAGATTACATGCACATACTCAAACACACATACATAATTAAAAGTATGTAAACAAAATCACTAAGAGTTGGTAATGACTTGGTGATGAAAGATATAGTAATTTTATACAAAAGAGCCAAATCCTAATCATCTTTTGACTACAGGATAATGGACAGTAAAGAACTGACTAGTAAGCCTTTATGTGTACTTAAACTTAGTTAAATAAATTTGATAGAGCAGTGTTATATTTACCCTCTGTAAGTTTTTTTAAGTGTTGTGCAGGATGGTGGTGACAGGAGTAATGAAAGAATACACCAAGATGGAAAAAGACACAAGTAGAGAGTTTATTATGTAAAAGGTGGCTTTCATTGAAGCAGGAGTATTCTGTGCAGGAAGTTAAGCATTGTTTCAATGATGCAGTGCCCTGATACATTTGTAGTTGGTATTTATGGTAGAGTTAACTCTTTCTGACCAGATAACAGTCATTAGTAGCCTTTCTTTGTTCTGAGGATATCTGTGCCAGAGTGGTGTCTACATTTATTTTTCTTGTTTTTATTAAATTGAGCCCTGGCTGGGCCCACATTCAAAGCAATTTTCCTACCTCCCAAGTACTTACCCAGCTAGTTGTGGGGGGGGAGGAGAGGAGAGAAAGAAATAAGTATTCAATCTAAGACCTTGTATACTAGGCAAGTGGTCTACCATTAAACTATAGCCACAATCATAAGCTGAATGAAGTTTTGCTGCATTAAAAATTTAATGTTAAATTTTCGTTTAAAGTCTGCTTTTTAAGAAGATGAGGGGCTAGAGAAATGGTTCAGTGGTTAAAAGGGTATACTGCTCTTGCAGAGGATCTAACTTCAGTTCCCAACACTGAACTCAGGCTCATTTTTAAAAAGAAGGACAATGAATGAAAAAAAATTGAGTAATCCAACACTCTCACAATTGCCTGTAAACTCCAGTTCCAGGGAAAACTGAAGCCTTAGGTGTCTATGAGCACTTATACTCATGTGCACATTTCTACCCAAAGACACAGGATTACACATAATTAAAAATAAAATCTTGTTTTTAAAGTTGAGCAGTGCCTCCCTTTACGTTGAAAATACTATTAACTAAATTAGCTTTACTTCATAAGTAAACTTCATAAACTGATTGTAGAGGCCAGTAAAGCTGAAAGGTAGGTTGAAAGATTTGTGGCATGAGCTCTTAAGGTAGGAATGTGTATTTTCCTGGAATGAGTGATATGGAATGGTCTGAGCAAATGGAGAAAGTTATGTAGAGTCAAAAAACAAAAAGACGCTGAAATTCAAAGATGGTATGATTCATATCTGTAATCCTAGCATGGAAGCTGAGGCAAAAAGTTCACTGCCAGCCAGTACTATGTAGTAAAAGCCTATCTCAAAAGATACCCCAAACCAAATTCATAGCTGAACATGGGGGGTATAGTATATACACACCCTTTAACTCCAGCATTTGGGAAGCTGAAACAGAAGAATCTGGAGAGCTTGAGGCCAGTTTGGGCTACATACATAGTATGTTTCAGGCCTGTCTGGGTAGTGCAAGAGACTTCATTTTAAAAAGAGGACAACGAATGAAAAGAAATTGAGTAATCTAATGTCCAAATAACGCATCTCACTGAATGAACTTTGCTTTTTACTTATTTTACATGCTTCTGAAAAATTTCTTCTTGAATTATATATAATTTATATGTAAAATTTCTTCTTGAACTATATATATAATTATAGTTAATTCTGCAAGTGATGACAAGTTGTATAGCTAATTCCTAAATAATCGTATGACACCCTTGTTGCCTGTCTGGCTTTCAGGTTCCTTGTGGAGAAACATTGGTATAAACAGTGGGAGGTGTATGTGAAGGAAGGGGACCAGGATGCTAACACCTTTCCTGGATGTGTCAACAATGCTGGGCTCTTTGAAGGTACCAAGCTTCTGCCTCTCTCTGTCAATCTTAACCTTGAGGTCTGATCCTCCACAAGTGACCATACTCCTATTCTCTATGCTAAGTCATTGTTGGGGTGGCCAGAGTTAACAGTTCCTTTCTTAATCCAATGCTTTGCCTTGTTCACACCCCCCACCTCCTGCAGATCAGATAAACTGGCACCTTAGGGAGGGACTGATAGAAGGAGAAGATTATGTGCTGCTCCCAGCAACTGCTTGGAATTACCTGGTCAGCTGGTATGGCTTAGAAGATGGCCAGCCACCTATTGAGCGCAAGGTATATGGGTGGGGTAGATGGTAGGAGAATATGTTAGATTTCTATGGAAAGTTGGGGAGGAGGAAGACCATGTAGGTTCAGGTTGGTCCAGAGTTGTGTGTACCTGTATTCTCCTGTCAGTTGGGTGGATTTATGGGTGTTGGTGCTCCTCTGCCTTCACAGGTCATAGAACTTCCTGGCATCCGAAAGGTGGAATTATACCCAATAGAGCTGCTGCTTGTCCAGCACAGTGATATGGAAACAGCTCTCACCATTCAGTTCAGCCACACTGATTCTCTGGGTGAGTCTCTGGGCCTCTGAGGCAAATTGCTGTTTCTAATCATGAGTCACATCTTAGTGTGTGCGGATTAAGTTACAGCATCCTGAGAAGGCACCAGTCAAACTATGGAGGTAAAGTGGTGGTGGCCAAGTTGAGCACAGACACTGGACATTTACTGAAATCAAGAGAAGATGAGCTGTATCCCAGTTGCTTGGGTAGAATGGGAAAGAGTATTTATTTACATGGAGGGTCTCAAGGTCTGAGTGTGTTAAGTGTGAGAGTCACTCATTTGGAGCTTGATTTGAGGACACAAGGTAAGTAAACAAAGTCTGAAAATGAGCTAAAGCTATTAAATGAGTCAATATCCTGAAGTCTCAGACTATATGGTCATGCTCCATCACCCTCCACAGACCTAGTGTTGCAAACAGCTCGGGAGCAGTTTCTGGTGGAACCTCAGGAAGATACACGTCTCTGGATCAAGAACTCAGAGGGCTCTTTGGATCGATTGTACAACACACAGATCACACTGCTTGATGCCTCCCTTGAGACTGGGCAGGTAACAATGGGGAGAATTTCTCTGCTTAGGTAGTCTAGGAGACATTCCTGGCAGTAGTCAGACCAGGGAAGGGTAAGGTGCTCTTTAGGCCTTTCATTAATACGTCTCTTCTTTTTTTTTTTTCTCTATCTCAAATGTAGTTGGTCATCATGGAGACCCGAAACAAAGATGGCACTTGGCCCAGCGCACAGCTGTGTGGCATGTGAGCCCTCGGGGTGTCATGCAGAATTGGGGCACCCCACAGTAGGCAGACAGAACCTACAGTTACAGAGCACCCACCTGTAGTAGGCCCTTAGCTCATAGGATTTCTCATCCAACCCCAGGAACAACATACCAGAAGAGGATGAAGACTTCCAGGGCCAGCCGGGCATCTGTGGCCTTACCAATCTGGGCAACACGTGCTTCATGAACTCGGCCCTACAGGTTGGGCCATTAGATCTATGTCTGGCACAACTACAGGGGGTTAGGTATTGGGGACAAAGTTAGAGATGGGGGGGTGCCAATTACAGTACAAGGGGTCAGGTTGAAAGCCAAGGCTCCACAAATCTGATCTGGTGTGCCTACATTTTCTCCTAAAGTATCAACACCTTCTCCCTCTACTTGCTCCCCATTCTCCCTTCTTTCCTTCGGTACTACCATTTTCCTCCTGCAGAGATACTGACATCTTTCCCTGGTACTTTTACTGCATTCACACCACCACCTCTTGCCCCCTCTCTCCCATTTCCCACTCCTACCTCCTTCCTTTCCTGTTCTCACTTGGGCCACCTTACCTCTCCTCTGCCTCCTTCACTGGGCCCTACTACCACAGTGCCTCAGCAATGTGCCACAGCTTACGGAGTACTTTCTCAACAACCGCTACCTGGAGGAGCTCAACTTCAGGAACCCTCTGGGCATGAAGGGTGAGCTTGCTGAGGCCTATGCAGATCTGGTAAAGCAGACTTGGTCTGGCTACCACCGCTCCATTGTGCCGAATGTGTTCAAGGTATGACACAACCCTATGGGCTCCCACCTTTCTTTCCCTTGCTTCTCCTGACTCCTTGCTCACTCCTACTACTTGACTGTCTCCTCAGAACAAGGTTGGCCATTTCGCATCCCAGTTTCTGGGTTACCAGCAGCATGACTCACAGGAACTACTGTCATTCCTCCTGGATGGGCTACATGAGGACCTCAATCGAGTCAAAAAGAAAGAATATGTTGAGCTATGCAATGGTGCTGGGCGACCTGATTTGGTAGGCTACCCATTAAAACTACATGGCCACTGCCTTAGGAAATCCCTGTTTTCCTGGTCTACCTAACACCTTACCACTTCCTCAGTTCCCCCTCTTTTACCTTCACCCCAACCTTAGACATAGCACCATGTCTGCTTTTATACCTACCCCAGAGTTAACCCCAGTCACTCCCTTGTTCTTCATAAATCCCGGCTCTGACAATAAACATAGGTTCCAGATAGACCTAGCTGTCACTCTTCCACTAGGCTTCAACAGGGTCCTTTCCCTAAAACCCCTATGAATTGAATCTACTCCCAGCCTTTCCCTCTGTTCCTAAACCACCATGACCCTTATCAACAGGAAGTGGCCCAGGAAGCCTGGCAAAATCACAAACGACGAAATGATTCTGTGATTGTGGATACTTTCCATGGCCTCTTCAAGTCCACTCTGGTGTGCCCTGATTGTGGCAATGTGTCTGTGACCTTTGACCCCTTCTGCTACCTCAGTGTTCCACTACCTGTCTGCTCCAGGAGGGTCTTGGAAGTCTTCTTTGTCCCCATGGATCCCCGCCGCAAGCCAGAACAGGTGGGAGTATGGGAATACAGTGAGGGACATGTCAGAATTTGATTACTTTCCTCAGTGTTTTTTGCATTAACCTACCATAAGCTCTTTTGACGTTCTATGGATGTTATTTCTCCCTCAGCACCGGGTTGTGGTCCCCAAGAAAGGCAATATTTCAGATCTGTGTGTGGCTCTGTCCACACACACAAGTGTTGCACCAGACAAGGTAAGACTTTGTGGAGGGAGGCTGGGTAGGAAGGATTTAAAGGAAGAAGGGCCTTGCACACTAAGTGTTTACCTGCCCCATGCTATTCCCAGATGATAGTAGCTGATGTCTTCAGTCACCGATTCTATAAGCTCTACCAGCTGGAAGATCCTCTGAGTGGCATCTTGGATCGTGATGATATCTTTGTGTAAGTGAAGAGACTATTAGAAGAGTGAATGGAGGAAGCCCCCCTCCTGGTCTTTTGCCTTGCTGGGCATGGAACCCAGAATTCAAGAGCATGCTAGACAAGTACTTTTAATACTTGAACTACACTTACAGTCCAATATATATATATATATTCAAGTAAATAAATATTGAGAGATAACCAGAGCCAGAGAGATGGTCTTCCTATGTAGCCCTAGCTGGCCTGGAAAATGTAGACCAGGCTGTCCTCAAGCTTAGAGATCTACCTGCCTGTCTCTGCCTTCTAGGTGCTAGTATTAAAGGTGTACACCACTATGTGCAGCAATATGCTCCTTTTAAAGTGTATCCTTTATTTATTTTGTGGGTGCTAGAATTAGAACCCAAGCTACCTACATGGTACTGAACTATGCCTTGCATCTCACAACAATTTTTAAACTTTGAACAACTAAGAACTAAACAGTGCTTTGTGAACAGAAATTTTCTTTGTAAACCAAAGTGTTTTCCACAGGAAAAGTGATTTAATCCTTGTTTTTTTTTTTTTTTTAATTAACCCCCTCAGTTTTTCCATGTTACCAAAGCTCTTCCTAAAACAGCATATAGACAAAGAAAGTACTATGCAGGTCATTTAATTATTCATAAAGTACCAAATATTTCACAGATTTTTAGACCCTTTACAATATTTTGGGGAAAGGCAGATAAGGGTACTGGCTATTTTTCCAGAGAACCCAGGTTTAATTTCCCAGCACCCACATGGAGACTAACAATCATCTGTAACTCCAATCTCAGGGGATCCAATGCCCTCTTTTGGCCTCTGCAGTCATCAGGCACACATTTGACACACAGACATACATAAATGCAGAACATCCATACACATGAAATAATAATGATAAAATATTTGGGAGAGGCAGGCAAGATGGCTCAGGGAGTAAAAACAGTTGCACACGCCTAACAACCTGAACCCATGATGGAAAGAGGGAACTGAGTCCTGACAGATGTATTCTGACCTCCATATGTGTGTCATGGCATGTTTATACCCATACTCAAATACACACATACTAATAATAAATGAAAAAAAAAACCTGCACTTTTTTGGACTGAGGTGAATGAATGGAACAACTGGAGGACAAAGTCAGAGAATCTTTCTTGGGATTTCTTAGTCAAAAATAAACTAATCAGGATTAAGATCATGATGAGGAGACCCACAGAGACAGCTGACCCAAGCTATTGGGAACTCACAGACTCTGAAATGACAGCTGAGGAACCTACATGGGACTGAGCTAAGCCCTCTAAATGTAGATGACAGCTAAATGGTGTGCGCAGTTTGTGGGGGCCTCTGGCAGTGGGACCAGAGTTTATTCCTGGTACATGAACTGGCTACTTGGAGCCCATTCCCTACAGAGGAACACCTTGCTCAGCCTTGAGACTGGAGGGAGGGGCTGGGATCTACCTCAATTGGATATACTACACTGCATTGACTGACCCTTGGAGTCCTAACGCTTTCTGAGGAATGGATGGGGGGATGGGGTAGGGAGAAGCTAGGGGATGACTGGGAAGCGGGGTAGGGGAAACAGTGGTAGCTATGT
>PVIH01009783.1:8281-79978 GCA_004025045.1 Sigmodon hispidus | reverse complement strand
ACTTCAAATACAAAAAAAAAAAAAAAAAAAATCACAGAATAAAACTTTCCAGACTTAAAGAAGGAAATGTCTATAAGATACAAGAAGCTTACAGAACAACAAATAGATATGACACTATAAAAAGTCTGCTCGCCAAATAAAAATCAATTCACAAAGCAGACAGGACAAAGAAACAATTTTAATAGCTGCAAAAGAAAAGGACCAAATTACTTTAAAAAAAAAAAGAGTCATCAGAATAACAGCTGACTATTCAATATAAATGAGGAAAGCAAGGAAGGCTTGGTCAGAAGTTATACAATACTATAATAGCATGGCTGCCAACCTAGACTACTATACCCAGCAAAATTAACAATCACCATAAATGGAGTAAATAAGATATTTCATTACAAATTGAGACTGAAACACTACCCGTCTACCAATCCAGCCCTCCAGAAAGCATTAGAGGGAAAACTCCAACATAAAGATCCCAGATAGATCCATGAAACCACAAAGAATCAATAATCCCACAGAAGAAAATCCCAGAGAAAGGAAATACATACAAGTTATTGCCAAAAATAGCAGGAAACATCAATCAGTGGTCACTAACATCCCTTAATATCAATGGACTCAACTCACCTATAAAAAGACACACACTAACAAGAAGTATACAAAAGCAGAAGGCATACTTCTGCTAAATAAAAGAAACACACTTCAACCACAAAGACAGAGACTGGCTCAGAGTAAAGGGTTGG
Source organism: Sigmodon hispidus (assembly GCA_004025045.1). NCBI lineage: Eukaryota > Metazoa > Chordata > Mammalia > Rodentia > Cricetidae > Sigmodon > Sigmodon hispidus. The sequence continues at coordinate 79,247 of PVIH01009783.1, read as the reverse complement.
GAAAAGGTTTTCCAATCAAATGGCCCGAAGAAACATCCTGGGGCTGCCATCGTAATATCTAACAAAGTAGACTTTAAGCTAAATGCAATGAAAAGGAACAAGATGGAAATTACTTATTCATCCCAGGAAAAATTGATGAAGAGATGACTTCGATGCTAAATATTTATGCCCCTAATATAAAGACACCTAACTATGTAAAGGAAACACTACTAAAGTTTAAATCCCACATCAAATCTCACATCCTAATAGTGAGAAACTCATCACTGGATAGATCAACCAGACAGAGAATCAACAGAGAAATAAGGAGCCTAGCAGATGTTATGATACAAATGGATTTAATAGATATTTACTGAAGTTTCCAACCAAAAGCAAAGGAATAAACATATTTCTCAGCAACACATAGAACTTTTTCTAAAATTGACCACATAGTTGGTCATAAAGTAAATATGAATAGATACAAAAAAAATAATCCCTTGTATGATATCAGACCACCAGGTCCTGAAATTAGAGTTCAATAACATCAAAAACCATAGAAAGCCTACCAAGTAATGAAAACTAAACATCACTCAGCTGAACCACCTATCTGGGTCAAGGAAGAAATTAAGAAAAAAAATCAAAGTCTTCCTAGAATTTAATGAAAATCAAAACATCTTTGAGATACCACCTTACACCTGTCAGATTGTCAAAGATAAAAGATACAGATGACAGCCTGTGCTGTAAAGGTTGTGGAGCAAGGAGAACACTCCTCCATGTGGAACAAGGAGAACACTCCTCCATTATTGGTGGGAGTGTAAGCTTTTCACCAACTCTGGAATGCAGTTTACAAATTTCTCAGAAAACTGGGAATTAATCTCTCCAAGAATCTAGCAATATCACTTGTGGGTGTATTCCCTGAAGATGTACATTTGCACTCCAAAGGCATTAGCTCTACTATGTTTATAGCAGCATTATTTGTAATAGCAAGAACCTGGAAACAACTTAGATGCCCCTCACCTGAAGAACAGATTAACAAACTGTGGTACTTGTACACAATGGAATATTACTGAGCACTTAGAAAAAATGATATCCTAAAATTTGCTTGCAAATGGATGAATTTTGAGAATATCTTCCTGAGCGAGGTATTAAGAACCCAGAAAGAACAGCAGGGGATGTACTCATTCATTAATGGACTCTAAACAAAAAAGCAAAAAGCAAAGCATGTCCAACCTGCAACCCACAACCACTGAACAGCTTGGGATCAGATAGTCCCTTGGACTGGCACCTTGGATCCCACTCCCTCTAGAGGAACACCTGACTCAGTCTTGATATTGGGGGGAGGAAACTGGATCTGCTGAGAGAGATTGCTAAACTAAGCAATATTGGGACCTTGGTACTTCCTACCCTTACTGTGGAGGAGATGGGGAAATGTGAAGAAGAGAGAGTGACTGGAGGTGGTGGTGGGGAGGAGGGAGCTTGAACAAGGATATGCATGGACAGTAAATGTGATTTCATTCATAATGAAAAAAAGAAAAATATCATAACTTGTCTTCCCACATAAGAATTAAAATTTTGTATGTTATTTATTGCTTCTTGTTATGCAGATTTTATATGGGGGCAGATCTTGTGTAATATAATTTGAACAAGGCATTCCTTGCAAATCTGTTTTAAAGCTTAAATAAATGTTACTTGTGAAACGTCTAGCTAATCATTTGATTTATTCAAATTTTTTTAATGTTTTTTTGAAAACAATAAAAATATCACATAAATAATTAAAAAAGAGAGTATACGTATTCATACATATGTGTGTTATATTTTTGCATTTGATTCAGTTCAAAAGTGTGTGCCATTTAATTTGAGTATTGACAAATACTCTAGGTAAGACTTAGTATTGTGTACTGATTCTTCCCATTTTGTTGATTGTTTTGTATTTTGTTTTTTATCCTTTCTTGGTAAACTGTCATTCTCTGGCTAAACTGCTGGGTTTGTTTTTCCCTTTATCCTTTGCCCTAAAACTGAATAAATGGACACAAGTCCCTTTACCTTGCTTTCTGATTTGTTATTGTTGGTATTTTTTCTAATTTTTTTGTATTATTTGTTTTAGTTTTTGACAATGGGTTTTTCTTTCCTTCTGTTGTGACAGATAAGGTGTCTGGGTATAGTATTCTAGGTTGTCATTCTCTTTCAGAACATTAAATACATCTGTTCATGCCTTTCTGACTTTTAAATTTGATTAAGTAAGATACTGATGTGCTGAAAACCCTGATGATATGCAATGGTAGGTTTTTCTTCTTCTTTTAATAGACATTACTTTTTTCTGTCCCTGTACTATTTTAATATAATATAAGGCTCGTTTTGTCTGTGTCATCATATCTTACTTTAACTGGTTTGGTATCCATTGTCCTACATCTGGAAAATTTTCTGTTAAGATTCCTAAAAGATATTTCCTATACCTTCTGCAACATTAGTCTTTTCAGTCTTCCATGTCTATTTGTGTATTTAGTATTTTTGGAAACTTGCAACTATATTTGAACTCTCACAAGTATTTCCATTTTATTTGACCTTTGTGCTTGCTTAATTATTCCAGCTCCTCTTCAGTCTCTTCAAGCTCAAATATTCTAGTCTATTGATCAGATTATACAAGAGCTTTTTATTAGATTTGCTATGTTTTTTATCCACACATCAAATTGCTTTTGCTTTAGTATCTGTAACTTTGTTGAATTCTTTCTTCATATCTTGCATTATTTTTTTGTTTTGTTAAATTTGAGTCCTCAATCAGGTATTAATTTTCTTCTTTAATTTATTTGCATGTACTTATATTCAGTTGTGAAGAACAGATGAAGTCCCAAATGAATGTGTGTTATTAACATGAATGTAAATATGTCTAGGAGTTTGCCTGGAATTGGAATTACAGACAGTTGTGAGCTGCCATATGGGTTTTGGGAATTGAACTCAGGTCCTCTGGAAGAGCAGTCAATGCTCTTACCCCTGAGCCATCTCTCCAGCCCTTTCTCTTCCAAAGTACTATACTGTGTTTCTTCTTCTAAAAATTCAATATGGCAGTTTTTATGTGAATTAAGTATAGTCACTAACTAACTTGACTATGTAACTACTATTTCATACTGATGTACCAATTGTTAATTACTATGCTATGTATTATTTTCTTTCTTTCTTGATTTCTTTTTTATAAATTTAATTAATTTCTATGTTATTGTTCTAGTTTTACTTAAGAAATTGTAAGAATACATTTTGTTCATCATATCTAATGAAGTTATTACTTTATTTCTTGTATAATTTGCAATATTAAAACCAATTTAAGCCTATTTAAAAAATAAATAAATAAGTAAATAAATAAATAGACAGATAGATAGATAGATAGATAGATAGATAGATAGATAGATAGATAGATAAATAAATGTGTCAAGGATCCCTAAGAATCAGTCTCATGTAGGCAACACCACCTGAGCAAGATTATTTTCCTGTGTCTATTGTTTCTTTATTTCTCATTACTGTAGTTATTTCAACTCTTAAAACATGAAAAACATGTCAAGTAGTATCAAAATAGAAATCATGACTGTAGGAAACTTGTGTTTGATCAGGCAATGAAATGCTTTCATGAAATCACACAAATGAAAATTAGTGGAATAGTATTTCATGCCTGATTTTTGTGTATCAATTATAAAATTTTGGAAAAGGGCAATCTAGAGATGAGTATTGATATATATGTTGATAGGTGGTGACATGTATGTAGTAAGATTTTGTGAACTGAAAAAGTAAGGCTAAACATATTACTGCTACATCAATTCTGAGTAGTTTAGGAGAGCTGCCCTGGTTTTTAAAAAGAGAAATAGAGAATTTGGCTACTTAGGAAAAATAAAATAGGAGAAAAATTAATGTATAAAAACATGGCTGAAGAACCTAATTAGATTCCCATTTTTACACTCAACTTGTGGAGCTTTATTTATGATGAAATTGATTTGCTGCTGTTTTTTACAAATGCCAAACTCAGTCAAGTTGGAACAAAGAGAAATCCTACCTCATAGACTTTGTTCCTCTTTTATGAAGGGACCAGAAGCCAATTGCATAATCTTTTACAAGCTTTATATCAAATATTACAACAGTGATGTCTTTTTTTTTGCTTCACTAATTTTAGTATTCAATTTCTTTTTTTATTATTATGAATAAGGAAGTCACACTTTTATCTTTGTATATCCTTATTCAAGGTTCCTTCCCCCTCCCACCACATCAGGTCATTCTCTCTTCTCCACATCTCCACCATGGGTAGGCGATCCCAAGGTCCCAAGGTCTCAATATTGCTTAGTTCAGCCTCCACTCGTGGCAAATCCAGTTTTCTCCCCCCAACATCAAGACTGAGTGAGATATTCCTCTAGGGGGAGTGGGATCCAATGCGTCAACAGTGGTATCTTAAGAAGTTAATGGAGTTAAAATTTTTCGACTATATGATGACATCCCTACCTGGCTAAAATCATAGTTCAATGCATACCTCACCTATCTCAGGCTGACATAAAATAATGAACTATACTGCATTCTGATGAAAATATCCAAATATAAGAATGTCCAATGTAAAAAAATCTGTTATATATAGTTATTACATATGTACTGTATTTTTATCAGTAACTCAGTATGTATGCTTTATACTTATAAAGAGACTGACTATAAAACAACATGCACTGTTTCGTCTTCAGAGAATTTTGGACATCAGTGCATCTTATATAGCAATTACCTCATTTCCCTTTGTACATATTTTAATTTCACATTGTTTGATCCATTGTCCTTTTAAAGCAAAGTTCACTGTTAAATTGTTACACATAGGTTATAAATCCCACTTAAGTAGTGGACCATATGCTGTAGATTTGTATAATCAAACTCTATGATATTTTCCAATAATGAAATTGCCTAATGACCTATTTCTTATGGTAGCATTCTGTTAAATTATGCATAGCTGTGTTTAAAGTTTTGGAGTAAAATCATGATTGTTCATTTATTAAGAGACACTTCATGTTTCCATTAAATGATAAATACATAAGATTTATACTTTTCTTTTACCAATGTATAAGACATTAATTCTCCCAATTTGTTATTTCTTATTTTTACTCTGAAATTCAAGTTTATGGTTTATTGACATTTATGTATTATTAGAAACTTTTACAATCCCATTTATATATTATTCCCTGTAATTTTTTAAGTGACTAATTATGGGAGAAATAATATTCTAAGAACTTTAAGGCTAAACTATGGAAATGCTTATATGTTAGTTTGGCCTCTTAATGGCAGCCTTTTATAGTGCTTACTTTTAAAAAAGGCTATTACAATCTACAAGTTATTATAACCTCTTAGAATGTTAAAATGTTTACCATCCAGAAAGAAAATCTATATTTATTATCAAAAAGAAAATCATAAAATTACAAGGACAGTATTAGGGAAGAAAATACCATTATTCATATTGACTGAAAGATTGAAAAAATGTTATATATCAATTTAGTAAAATGTAATACACATGAATCTAAATAGAAAGTACAAAATATTACGTATTTGTATCCATATTATATTCTAAAAATAGGAAATATAATATGTGAGAAGACAAATCAATATTTCTGTGTAGAAAGTAGTTTCTGGCCCTTGACTAACCTGAAGATCTAGACCAGATATCCCAAATATACCACTCACAGCTTTTTGGTCCCAGATAATCACACACAAGCTTATATTAATAACATGATGTTTGGTTTATGGCTCAGGCATATTGCTTGCTAGCTCTTCCTTTTTCTGATTTCTTTATTTATTTTATTATGAATAAAGTCATACTTTTTTTTTATCTGTGTATATCCTTGTTCAAGCTTCCTTCTCCCTCCCACCTCTTCTAGTCACTCTCTTTCAACTTAACCCATTTCTACTAATCTGTCTTGCCACATCGCTCATGGCTTACCTAAATTTTTTTACATCTTCCTCCTGCTCAGCAACTAACAGTTTATCTGACTGCCCTCCTCCTTTATTTATGCTCTGAGTTCCTGCCTACTTCTAAGATGCTTTGCCATTGGCCAAAAAAAGCCCACTTATTGATCAATGATATTCACATCATACATTAATGCATCCATATCAGTTCTGATGGGAGGAAGGGTAGGGAATTTACTATAGAAGAACATTCAGAAAAAAATGTGCCTTAATCTTAGTTTTATAAGCAATTGTATAATATAAACAACCTATCATACTGTTTTCTCTTCTTTTTTATGAGATCATGCTTTTGACTTTGATATCTATGTCTTCTCTTGAGCATGTATTTAACTCCTTAATTCCCAAAGGTTATGGGATTATGTACTAGAGCTTTTCAAAGTATTAAGTGATTGTCTTTCTGGAATTAATGTTCTTATTAGAGGCTGCAGTGTGAGAAAGTCTCCCTAAACATGTGATAATTCAATTACAAAACATATCAGAGAAAAGAATGTGGAATCCTTAGAAGACATTAAAACAACCAGGGCATTGTTATTAGATATACATTTTCAGAATTCTGAATTATACACTCGTCTATACTTGATGCAGATATTGTTTTATATTTCTATGATGTTCAGAATGGGCAAAACCAATATTTAGTCTTTGAAGCTTTTGAGATTACTGGATGTTTGAATGTAAGACAGATTTTAAAAAAGCATTGAGAATAATATGACATAAAATAGAGAATAATATGACACACAATCACTGTTTGAGTAGCTTTGAATGTTGCAGAAACACTTTACACTCTCTTGCTTGTAGCAAGAAGTTTGTGGCTCATTTGGACCAAGTTAGAGACCTGCAGTTCTGCAGCCGCTTCGCTCTGAATAATAACACAAAGGGTTATATTAATTACAAACTGGTTAGTTTATGGCTTAGTCTCATTATCAGCTAGTTTTTATCACTTAACTAAATCCTTTTCTATTAATCTATCTTGCCACACAGCTGATGGCTTTATATTTTTTTCTACATCTTGCCCTTTTAGGCAGCAACTCACAGAATCTCTCTTAACACAATCCTGCATTTCTTTACATCTTCCTTCCTTGGACCACAGCAACTTCTACTTTTTGTGACTCTACCCTCCTTCTCTTTTATCTATGCTTAGATTTTCTGCCTTTCTTTAATCTGGTTTACCATAGGTCAAAACTCTTAAGTCTTATTTTCAAATATAACTATTTATAGAATAGAATATGGTTTCCATGAAGAAATTAATTAAATTTTTTATCTTAATGGCATCTCTAAGGGTCTTTCTGAGATTATATAGAGGAAATAAATTTAAATTAACTCCACTGAGTGTGAGATACAGATTTTTTTTCATAATTATTCCTAAAAGAAGTTCCTACTGAACTGTTATCACCCTACTGATTGCCTCCCAGGTGTACAGTAAAGAAAGTGAATTTGGAATTATACTTCTGTCTAGTCCACTCTGGTTACTTCTCTCTCCTTTGATTGCTGTTCTATTCAATGTGCTATTCCTTTTATGAATAAAGTTATTTTTTAAATCCATGTATACCCTTGTTCAAACTCCCTTTCCCCTCTTGCCCCCACCCCAGTCACTCTTCTCCCCATCGCTATTCTTTTTTTTTCCTTCTTTATTTTGTATTTATCAAAAAAAAAGTAAAAAGAATTTAAAATGTGGAAGAGTTAACAATAACTATACAGAGGATAAGAATCATAAGCATGGCTTATCAAGGATGGAAATACAAATAAGATTGCTACACATATATTTTCTTTGTGTTCATCTTTCCCTCTGAATTTTTTTTTCCATCCCTGTATATCCTTATTCAAGGTCTCTTCCCCCTCCCAACACATCTGATCATTTTTCTTCTCTGCAACTCCCCATCCCCTCCCTGGGCAGGGAGCAGACAGTCCTATGGTCCCACTGACCAAATAATGCTTAGATCAGTCTCCACTTCTGGCCAAATCCAGTTCTTTCCCCCCTCCCTCAAGAGTGAGTCAGGTGTTTCTATAGTTGGACCGGGGTTTGAAGGGTCAGTCCAGGGTGTTTCTGATCCCAAGCTGTTCGGTGGTTGTGGTTTGCCGCTTGGGCATGTTTGGCTTTTTTTCTTGTTTGTTTGTTTAGAGACCACTAGTGAGTGAGTACATCCCCTGCTTATCTCTCTGAGTTTGTGATACTTCGCTCAGGAGGATATTCTCCAAATCCATCCATTTGCCTGTGGATTTTAGGATATAATTTTTTCTTACTGCTGCGTAGTATTCCATTGTGTAGATGTACCACAGTTTGTTAATCCATTCTTCATTTGAGGGACATCTAGGTTGTTTCCAGGTTCTTGCTATTACAAATAATGCTGCTTTTTTTAAGAGTCCTCTGAAACCAGAGTGGTGACTCATCTTGTGAAACCCTTTGAATGCTGGGATTGATAATGTGTATTTCATAAAAACCAACTCCTATAAATTGTCCTCTGACTTCAGCATGACTATTGCAAATTTACACACACACAAACACACACACATTCACACACATCCATGCATGCACACATATATCCACATACAGAAGTACAGAAAATAAGCAAACAAATATTCTTAAAAGGAGAGAGAGACAAGACTTCAGGCCATATTCTTTAATTTTATTTGATCTCAACAAAAACTATGGAGGAATTACTATTTTTCCTGTAAAAAAATTCTTATAATAATATGCCTATGAAAATATTAGTTTTAATATTTTAAAGAAAAATTTTGAACTCATATAAAAATAATAAAACTTTGAATTATACAATTCAAAAAATTGAAGTTATATGTGTGTATGTTTATACTTATATAAACACTATTTTCTTTTCACTTTAATAAACTTAAAAACCTGCAATAAAGATTCTTCATATTAAGGTAGACAAAATTAAAAGTATGTTTTTAAGAATATTTTTAATTTTTACTTATACTTAGATTCTAGTTCTGAGTAAGTTTACAAATGTAAACTAAAATTTCCTCTTGGAATTATTAAGTTTCACTTAGCTTGCCTTTATTGAGTTGTTCACTTTTTTCTTTACTGAGATTTTATATATGCAAAGCTTCCCTGTAATCACAAAAAAATCACATCACAAATTAATTATATGATTTCAAATGCAACATGAAATAGTTGGTTTATATAATCTATACAGATATATTCAGCTATTTTTCTTTTATAAAAGTTAATAATAATCTTATGTCAAAGAGCAGAATTATTTCTTTTAGTATACAATTGGATTATTATATTAAAGCAACACACAGTTACTTAGGAAATTTCATTTACAATAAAAAAGGAAATTATTTAAACATAAAATAGTACCTTCTCTTCCAGGAAAAGAGTTGTAGAAATAGGACATGGTTTCATGGAAAAGGCATAAGGTAAGTGACAGGCACATTTTTGAGAATGACCTTGGGTAAACAGAATTTTCCTTGCTAATTAAGGCCACATTACAAGATTGTATTTCAGTCTCAAAGAACTAAATGAAAGCAAACTAAACAAACTACAATACAAAAGGCAGAGTAGACCAACGGCAGTCTATGAAACCATGAACAACAACAACAACAAAAACAGTGAAGGAGATATCATCATACCAGATTTCAAATAAAACTATAGATCCATGAAAATAAAAACTGCATTACACTGACATAAAAACAGACACATAAAATGGTAGAGCATTTTAACAAGATTTAAAAACTACAACTATCTTATTTTGAAAAAAATTTGTGAAGTATACAATGTAGAAAAAAAATTTTCAATAATTGATGCTGAGAAAACAGATTATCTATATATGTAAGAATGAAACTTGAGTCTTACTTTCCACTCTGAACAAAACTCAGCTCCACATGGATCAATGACCTCCGCCTAAGACCTGATACCCTGAACCAGCAGAGAATAAAATATGGAAAATGTTTCAATATATAATCACTGGGAGGAATTTCAGTAGGATAGCACGGAATAAGCTTTTTACTAGGATAGGAAATAAGACCAACTTTTGACAAATAAATTCTTATAACAATAAAAGTTCCAAAAATGAAAGGAAGCTAGTAAATGGTGGAAAAGCAATGAACAATGAGAAAAGTCATCCCAGATTATCCTCCAACTAGTGGTTGATATCCAAAACATACAGAAGAACAAAGCCTAAACATTAAAAAAATAACTAAGCCAATAAAAAAGATGTGTGAAAATAACAGCAAGTTTATAAAACAAAAAATATGAGTGCCTTATGAATGGGTAAAAAAGTGATCAACAAATGCAGATTAAAGCTATTTAACTATTCTATCTCACCTAAATAAAAATAACCTTCATTTAAATTACAAGTAACAACAAATACTAAAGTGAAAATGGTAAACCAAAAATTACTTCATGTGGTTATTGGGACTATAAACAAGAGCAGCCAAATTGGAAATCATTCTTGAGGATTTATTAAAGCACTAGAAATGTAATTACCATATGACCAACTATATCATTTCTACGATCATATTTAAAAATTATTAGAACTTACTAAATGGACACATATATTCTTTTACACTGTTGCTCTTATTTACAACAGCTTGAAAATTCAATTAGCCTAGATACACAGACACATATTAATGAGAAAGGGAAATATGATACATACACATGAAGAAATGTTACTCTTCTCTAAAGTAAAATAGGTAAATGGATAAATCTGGGGAAAAATACTAAATAATATCATTCAGAATCAGAAAATAAAGATGCATATGCTTTATCTCATGTAGTTATAAAAGGTCCAAATATTATGCAACATGTAGCATAAGTAGAAAAGTGGGACACCAGGATATGCATTAAAAATGAATAGATAGCAGATAATAGGTAAAGTCAAAGTAAGGAGCAAGAATATTAGAGATGGAAAAACATAAGTAGAAAGGATTCAAGAAAATGGGGGTGAATCATGGGGAGAGAAGTTGTTCCTGAAGAAAACACACATAAAAAGTCATGTGGAAGTCTATAATTTTGAAACCAAATTAATAATTAAATTAAAGGGATAGTGTTACACATTCATGAAATGATAGGACAAATACTGAAATTTAAAAGATTAAATAGGGATGAGTGAGAGGAGAACTGTAACATGTGGATTAAACAAAGCTAAGGTTTAATTAAAAATGTGTGATTTGAATGTACTAGTTCATTAACTAAAATTAATATAGAATTAACTAAGAAAATTGAGTTTGAATGGGATTAATTTATATTGGTAAAAAGTGTTATTCTCTGAAAACAAAAGGTCTTAAGGGGAAATTTTATGGGAAGGAGATAAAGAGATAGGGAGAATAGAGAATGACTGGGAGGGGCAGGAGGGCGAAGGGAGTTTGAACAAGGGGATACAAGGATTTAAAATATGACTTTATTCATAATAAAAAAAAAGAAATATAAATTATCTTCCTACATGTTTTTCTTTTCTTTTATTTTGTTTTTGTTTTGTTAATCACTGCTACTACAAAGATTTAATAAATAAAACAAGCTCACAGTTGTCTTAGTTATCAGTTGTAACTAATAGCATGGTATTAACCTATTGTTGAAGATAGCATATAGTTTCCTACAAGACCTTAAGAAATCAATCTCAAACTGACCAGCAAACTTCTTCCCTGCTGTCCAGCTTTCATAGAACCAAAAAGTGCCAGGCAGCCTTATATAAGAGAAAAGAACTTGACTTATCACCCAGCATGGGACACTGCATGACATAATAAAAGCCTGCCAGGCAAGATGTGCTCACTTAAACAATAGGAAAGAGATGTTATAGGGTAAACATTCATTTTCTATTTGGAGTTGAGGATAGCACCACAGGACAGAATTAATATCTGCTGCAGGAAACATGATCAAAAGCCCATGGCTAGCAATGCCATAGGGCTTAGTCTAAAACATGCTTTGGGAGTTTTGAGTTATATCAAACACCTTCTAAATGTCTGTTTTTATACTCATAGATATGTGCTGCTCACAACATTAATCAGGAATACAACTTATGGCAGTGGTAAGTACTCTATATAAGCAGTCAAACTGCTTAAAATAAATATTTATGGTACATCATTATCAAGCTCCTACTCAGGAGAAGTTCCTGGAGAGGTAGACTTAATCTTATAGTACAGTGAGGCCACTAAAAGGTTGTATATGTTTCCCTGTATGATCCCACTTCCATGCATCTATATGCAACACTAAATAAAATGAAGAGTTTTTATTATTGCTGTTTTTAAAAAACATCAAGTTGGAAAGATATATATTTGATGAATTAAAGGACGAGTTGCAGAGAACTTAAATGTCTATGTAATCATATTTTTTAAGTTGGTTTTTGAAAATCAATATGGAACATTATATAAAAAGGAAAACATTCAGAATAGATAGCAAAAATACCCATAAAATAACAAAACTTCTCTTTTTTCTAAAACACATAAAACATAAAAAATAAAATCTAAAGCTTCTCAAGCCAGGTTATGCTCAGCTACAGATAAAGAAAGCACAGTAGGTCACAGCTAATGCCTACGGATGCCACCACAAATTTCTGCTAAGCAACCCTTCTGCAGTCAAACCAGAAGTTTTGTTTTGTTTTATTTGGTGTGTGTGTGTGTATGTGTGTGTGTGTGTGTGTGTGTGTGTGTGTGTGTGTGTGTATTTTAAATCACTTTATTCACCCATCCTCTTTCAAAGAAAAAAGGATGCTTTTGCTTAAAGTCTACAAATGAGTGAGTACATCTCATGTTATCCTTATGAGTTTGTAAGATCTCACTCAGGAGGATACTCTCCTTTTTTGTATAAAGATGAAAAATTCTCTCAAATTAAAAGTTAACAATAATGATGATGACAATAATCTGTATTTTAAACAACAGAACACTTGCAGAAGTATTCATGAATACTATAGTACTATAAAAATTAGACAAGTTCAGCAAAGTGCTCATGAATTGACAATTGAATAAGAAAAATTTCATTAATACAATGGAATAAATATAATGTACATAATGACATTGTGCTATGTTTTAATGCTGCTTCTATGATCTAATATGATTCATTAGAACTGTATACAGAAGAGCCCTGTCTCAAAAACCTAGGCTGTGTGGCACAATCCATGGACCACCCACCCCCACCCATTGCTGCCAATATCCCAGGCAAGCAAAAAAGAAAGTTTCTATTAACATCTCTGTTTGTCAGACCCTGAAACCTACAAGACCCACTAGATCCCCTAAACCCACTCATCACCCTAGGACATCACTAGCTACCTGAAACAGAACTTTTCAACCACTATCAGATCAAAAGTTCCTACTGACTCAACAGCTCCCATTTAGTCAAGATGTCCTATAGAAGAATGGAATCTTGAGTAAATAAACAGTCATCACTATTGGAATGAGAATTGTCAACAAAATGAAAACATCAACTCCAAGTGGACCAAGAGCACATATTGCAGAAGAGTGGTTTCTTGAGACACCGAAACAACCAGAGCAGATGGGACCAAGATCAGCCTCCTGAAATACAGGCAGTTCAGTTGCTGAACAGATCCGAGGAAGAGATGGGCATATACCAGTGCAAGAATGCATACAGCAATATAAAGAACAATATGGCACCACCAAAATCAAGTGGTTGTAAAACAGGAAGACCTGAATATTCCAAATGTGGAAGTACCAGAAGCTACCAACTTTAAAAATAACTTTATGAAGATCATAGAAAATTTTAAATATGGTATTTAAAAACTCGCTTAAAGAAATAGAGGAAAAGACAAACAAAAAATTAGAAGAGATTAGGAAATCACTTAAAGAAAATAAAGAATAACAAGAAAGCCAAGAAAAAGCTGTCAAACAGGTAAAAGAAACAGGTTAGGACTTAAAAATTAAAATATAAGCAATAAAAAAGACACAAACCTGGAAATAGTTGAAAGCAGAATGTGTAATTTTATAGAAACTACATGTACAAGCATAACTAACAGAATGCAAGAGATAGAACAGAGTATCTCTAGAATGAAAGATCTGATAGTGGACATAGATATATCAGTCAAAGAAAACACTGAAGTCAAAAAAAAGGCATATCTCAAAATGTTCAGGAAATATGGGACACCATGAAAAGATCAAATCTATGAATAATAGGCATAGAAGAAAAAGAATCCTAGCTCAAAGACAGAGAAATAATATTCTCAACAAAATCACAGAAGAAAACTTTTCTAACCTAAAGAAGAAAATGCCAATAAAGATATAAGAAGCTTACAGAATACCTAATAGACTAAATACACACCAAAAAAACAACACTTGTCATGTAATAATCAACCCACTAATTATACAGAATAAAGAAAAATATTGAAAGCAACAATGGAAAGGAGTCAGGTAACATAAACACAGACCCATTAGAATAACACCCAATTACTCAATGGAAATACAGAAAGACAGAAGGTCCTGAACAGATGTTATACAGATACAAAGAAACCACAGATTCTAGCCTGGACTACTTTTTCCAGAAAAACTCTCAATCATTAAAGATAGAGCAAGATATTTCTTAACAAAATCTGTGAAGTTGTGGAGTTATGGAGAAGAAAGAATGACCTGATGTGGTTGGAGGGGGAAGGGACCTTGAATAAGGATATACAAGGATAGAAAGCGTGACTTCTTGGTTAATAATAATAATAATAATAATAATAATAATAATGATAAAAATTAAAAAAAAACAAAATCAGATTTACACAATACTTGTCAACAAATCCAACTACACAGGAAGCACTTAAAGAAAAACTCCAACCTAAGGAAGCTATATATACCTACAAAACCCCAGCAAGAAATAATTTCACAGAAGAAAACCTCAAAGAAAAACACATATCACCACCAAAATTAAATGGAATTAACAATTACTGGTAATTAATTACCTTTAATATCATTGAACTCAATTCACCTACAAAAGACACAGGCTACCATATTGAATATGAAAACAGGATCCATCCTTATGCTGGATGCAAGAATCACACTTCAACTTCAAAGACAGATGCTACATCAGAAGAAAAGGTAGGGAAAACACATCTCAATTCAACAGTCCTGAAGGAAGCTGGTAGTTATCCTAAAATCTATCAAAACAGACTTTAAACTAAAATCAATTAAAAGAGATGAGAAAGGTATTTACATATTCATCTCAAGAAAAAAATCAATCAAGATAAAGTCTCAATTCTGAACATTTATTGTAGCTTCCAATACAAGGGCACTGACATATATATAAAAAATTACTAAAATTTAATTCACACATCAACCCCCCCATGTGCAGTAACAATGTAAAACTTCAACACTCTACTCTCATCAATGGATATATCTACCACCAGACAAAAAATTAACAGAAAAATAAAGGATCTAACAGACATTATAACTCAATTTGCCTTAACGGATATATACAGAATATTCTACCCTAAAACTAAAAAAGTCATCTTACACTTGTCAAAATGACTAAGATCAAAACCACTGAAGACAGCCTGTGCTGGAGGGGATGTGGAGTAAGAGAAACTCCTTCATTGCTGGTGGGAGTGTAACTTGTACAACCACTTTAGATCAGGATAGTGGTTTCTCAGGAAACTGGGAATCAATCTACCTAATGATCCAGCAATATGATTCTTGAGCATATGCCAAAGGATACATCTTCTTACCACAAGGACATTAGCTCAACTATGTTCATAGCAATATTACTCATAATAATCACAACCTGGAAACAACTTAGATGCCCCTCAAATGAAGAATGGATTTAAAAATTATCCCAGTGCTACATTTATCCAATGGAGTACTACTCAGCAGAGAAGAGAACACATTCTTATATTTGCAGGTAAGTGGGTGGATCTAGAATATATCATCCTGAGTGAGGTGACAGAGACACAGAAAGAAAAGCATGGTATGTATTCACTTGGAAGTGCATTTTAAATGTAAAGCAAAGAATAACCAGGCTACAATCTATAACACCTGAGCAGGTAAGTAACAAGGAAAAACTTAAGAAAGGCATCCATTGATACCCATGGAAATAGAAAATAGAATTGATCTCCTGAGCAAATTTTATTTATTATGGGAAGAGTACAAGGGAAGGTGGGAAAAGGACATGAGAGAATTAGATAAATGAATTGGGGGAGTAACAGAGAGCAAAAACAATGAAATACATAGAAGTAACTGTTCTGGGGTTAGAGACAAACCCAGTGCCAAGGAAATACCTACAATTATACAAAGATGGCCCTGAGTAAAACTCCAATCATTAGTGGATAGGGTGTCTATACTGCCATTCCCCTATAAATGAATTCTCCTACAAAAAATTGGCTAGCTGAATTGTCATTATAAAACTTTCATCCAACATCTGATTGAAGCAGATGCAGAGATCCGTAGCTAAGCAACCTCTCAGTCAAGGTGTAGAAAGGGAGGAAGGAATATATGGGCAAAGGAGTCAACATCATAATGAGAAAGCCAACAGAGCTATTGGGAGCTCATTAACTCTGAAATGAAAGCTGGGGAACCTTCATGGGACTAAACTAAGCCCTACAAATAAGGATGAGAATCTTAGTGTAGACAGTTTGTGGTGCCTCTGGCAGTGGGACCAAAATTTATTCCTGGTTCATGAACTGGCTTCTTAGAGCCCATTCTTTATAAAAATATCTTGTTCAGTCTTGATACTGGTGGAGTGGCTTGGTCCCACCTCCATTGGATATGTTGACTCAACCTGGGAGCCATTATCCTCTCTAAGGAATGGATGATGGGGGGAAGCTGAGAATGACTGGGAAAAGGGAATGGAAGATAAACAGTGGTGAGTATGTTAAAACACTTTTTAGTAATAAAGAAATATAAAGGAATGTATACAGGAGTATTGTGTGGATTATTTATTACAAGAGCAGGCGTACATTACTAGAGTTTATACCATTGAAGACAATGCCTCTTTCTTATCAACTGAACATCATCAACATGTAAGTTCTAAGAGGAAAATGGGCATGCAATTAAATATGTCTTGCTTTATGACAGAAAATCAATACTCTCAGTCTTAGGAGGATGAGGTGCAAATAACCATATGTGTTCAAGTAATCTTATGTGTTCAAATATAGTTCAAATATAAAATTCAGAATTCCATGCTGTTCTCTTCCACTTCTTCCAGCTCTCATTCTTTTTGTTTATTTTTCCCTTGGAGAGAAAGTTACGTCTATGTGATGATTAACCACAAAATGTTTACAAAATAGGTTTATAGGGTTTCTCTAAGATGTTTTAAACCACATTCAGAACTTTCAATAATAACTTTAATGCAAAATATTAAGAAAATTTAATTTAAATGTGGGAAGTCGTTTCCATGGATACTTAGGAAAACAATTATTTCTACTTTTTAATTCTTGTTTTATCAACTGCATTAGTTTCTTGAGAACACAGAAATATTCTTCTATGTTCACTTAGTGCCAAGAGATCATAGAAGTTAGCAACTTCCTGTAAGTTTGGCTCTTCCTCACTCAAAGACTTTGTCAAACCAATTATACTATTTTTCAAATTACTTTTCCTAATCCCTAGTTACACATAGAATACATTGTTGACATCTGAAATAATTCTTTTTATTATTGAAAAACAATAAACTTAGTAAAAGTAAATTTGTAAATTACTGGAGAAACAACATCATTTGCTCAGTTTAGGGCAAATTCTATTAGTCACTTGTAATTGGGCATCTGTAAGCCATAAATAATTGTTTAGTGAAACTGAAATTGGATTCCAATTTGTGCAAACATACAGAATGATGTAGTACTACTTCAGATAAGTAGAGACTATGGGGACATTTTTACATGTCAAAACTCTACCAAGTAACACTTTGAAACCAAGATACAACAAGCATTTTATTTCATATTTTCAAACACTTTCTCCTTTACATATTAATTATTAATATTTGGTTAAGAAATTATCTGATTGGTGAATCTCCTGTCATCAAAGCGTCTTCTTTCCAGTAACTAACTAATAGAAGCAGATGCAGAGGTCCACAGCTAATCCCCAGACCAAGTTACAATCATCTAGTTCAAAGAGAGAGAAGAATTATATGAGCAAAGAGGGTAAAAACACAAGAGGAAAATCTAGAGACAATAGAAACAAGTATAGGAACCCACAAGTGACTCCATAGTGTGGTCTAATTACACCTGGACTGAAGGCAAGAGACTCAGTGTTAAAGCTGTATTTACAGGGTATTTGGTCAAAGGCATTGTCTCCAGAAGTAGTATTCCTCAAAGCTAGGTAACAGGATGCTTTGCTATAAAGTGTGGCTAAAAGATGTTATGTGAATTAGGGAAGGTGTTTATCCTTGTTCGTATTTTGTACTTTGAGCCATAGTATCTTAGAGAGGAGGTATTTTGTGCCCCACATTGGGTATATAAAGGCCCTGAGGAATAAACAAAAGGCTTCAGTATTGACTGATAACTCTTGCAACTCTTAAAAAATAGTGGTCTGAAAATAATATTCTCTAAATGGGAAACAAATATATAAATCTCAATCTCATATTTCATTTGATAAAGTAAACTAAACATAAGCTATTAGATTTAAATATCTTCTTATTGCAAACTTTAAAATTCTGAAAACTTCTTTATCATTTAAATTTTTTAAAATAGTTTCCTCTTTACAATTAAACTCCTGTACATGCCAATATCATAGTCAGATAGATGCTTGCATGCAATTGACCTGAAAAAGAAAGAGGAAAAAGAGTAAAAGAAAGAGACAATGAAAGAGAGTATGGGCAGCAAGAGAGGAGACAGATGGACAGACAGACAGACAGGCAGGCAGGCAGACAGACAGACAGACAGACAAACAGATAGATTGACAGATAAATGGGCAGTTATCTTCAGATTCTTGAGAGGAAATTAATTATCAGTGATAACTTGAAGTGGGAGAAGGAAATTAACTTTCATAGCCTGATGGGGATCCTAAAAAGAGAAATGTTCTCTCATTTTCCTGAGATGCATAGGAAATTTCTTACTTCATAGATTTTCAAAGATTGATGAAAAGTTCCATGCTGCTTGATTTGGCCTATGTTAGCCTAAACCAAAAGCAGTCATGTAATAGATGAGACACTAAATGTATTATTCAGTTGCAAGGGAGAGAAGACCTTTCTTTCCTCTTAAGAGCTAGCTATTCATTTACCTCTTATACCAGCGATTATCACTTCTTTCAAGGAGAAAGACTAATGTGGCTTGTGGCTTGGGTTATAGGAAAAGGTAAGTATAGAGTATCTGCGATCTAATTTATAGTTCATCATACAAAGAATTATCTTCTAAGTAAAGAAAGGCTCACTTATTCCCTTCACCGTTTATTCAAAAGTTGCTTTTAGAAATGATACTGCTTGCTCTGTTTTGTACAAAATCCAGTTGATATCAAGTGGTACTATGAGTCAGAATTTCTTCCCAAAAGTTTTCAGGTT
Organism: Sigmodon hispidus; assembly: GCA_004025045.1. Classification (NCBI taxonomy): domain Eukaryota; kingdom Metazoa; phylum Chordata; class Mammalia; order Rodentia; family Cricetidae; genus Sigmodon; species Sigmodon hispidus. Next base: position 59,938 of record PVIH01009783.1, on the reverse strand, counting down.
CTGGGTCTCAGAACAATGAACTAGTCAGAGACACATGTCTTGTAGCAAACAAAGCAAAGGAATTTATTTATTTTTAAAACATACACTGCCAGTGCAGGAAGCAACCAGAATAGGGAGGAAACTAACCTTTTATTATCTCCAGTGTTCAACAGCTTGGAGCTTTAGGGAACATTTGCACAGGGAAGGCCTTACTGAACTTATTTCACATGTAGTTTTACTCACAACTACATGTGTCTTTCAGCAGCATCTTAACTCTCCACCAAAGACTGGGGATTTTTATTCAAACACATTGCAGAGTGCCTCTGCCCCTGAGTCAGTACTAATGCAAGGAAGATTTAGCTGGACTTTGCTGGGGTTAGAAGGAAGCTTCAGATATTTTTGTTACCAACTTGTTTCTTTCATGTGATACCATAAGGCTTTGAGTGAGACTTTTCTGACTTCAATCTGCCCTATTCTTCAGCATCTGTAGCCACTATTCATTCTCACATGACTATAACACTTAAAACTATAATTTAAAATATAGTTCATTTGTCTTGCTAGCAGGGGAACATTTCACCACCATGAGAGTACTCTTGGGTACTTTGTATCCTTAATCTACTTTATTCATGTGCAAAATGCTTTTCACGCTGTGATATTATGTTATGCATCTTTCCATTTATCTGCTTAGTTCTATTTGTCAATGCAAATTTCACAAAGTAATACTAACCTATTCATGTTCTGCTGTAGGGATAGCTGTCATTGTGTTGGCTGTTGCTCCTGCTTCTTCAATGTATTTAATTCTTCTCTGCTGTGATCTCTTTATATTAACAACTGTCATGCAATTACTAACCTAAATTTGGTTTCGCAGGAATGATAAAGGTACCCTGCCTGTGTACTTTCATTCTCAGATAACTCACCTGCGATTTTCTAACATTCAGAAATTATTTTTAAAGATGATAAATAGCTGGCTTTATTGCAATTTACACCATTCCCAGGCAACTCCATGATACACATATTTTGAAAACTGAATATAAAATAAACTTAAAGAGTCAAGTCTTTAAACTATCGTAGTGGATGCCAGCATGTCTGTGCATGAGAGAAATCAGTATTTTGACTCTTCTGCCATCTTTGTTGGGGTAAGACAACTGACAAGGTATGTAACCTTTTCAACCTCTTTTAACATTTTCAAATTGGCTAGTAAACTTTTTTTTTTTTTTTTTTTTTTTTTTTGGTTTTTAGAAAGATATTTTAAGAAGAACTTTACAATATGTCGATTTGTTTTTTCTCAGGTAAATATTAGCTAAAGTACTTCTGTGTTATTTCCTCTTTTTCTGGTAAACTATAACACCAACTTTTCTGCTTTTTTAAATATACTTTAAATCTACACCCTTAGTGCTCACATACAGATCTTTCACCTGAGCCACCCACATGTCTCCCTAAGTCATGAATACATCCTCTAACTTTTGATTATAATTATCCATATTGTTATGATGTCACAATATATCTTTTTAGAGAGAAATTTGATAATACTCAGTAATTTCTCTTCTTAAAATGTAAAGTACAATTAATGCAATGAAAGCTGTAAAGTATTTTGGAGTACTAGCCTTAAAAACAAACTGAAATATTTGTCTTCCATTTTATCTGTTCATCTGGATACTTAATCTTCATAAACATAGAGTCTCCTTTTCATATGCTCTTTCTTCTGACTGATAAGTATTAATATTTTTTTCTCTACACAGATGACTCTGCCTTGTTGTCATGGATATTTCAATTGAAATGCTCTATCATTTTATAATACATAAAATATTGCCTAAATGTTTCAGCTCCTTTTTTTCTCATCAAGGAGTTGTTGGGACTCTGATCTTATAACTCCAGTGACACTTCCAGTAGAGTCTATGACTTTTGAGAGCAGAAACTACATTTATCTTCCTACTGATATCACCTGCCAGACGCAAATATTCACAGTTCAGTGGACCCTTGCTAAAAAGACTTTGTTCATTTTCTAACCATCCCAGACACTTTAAAACATGGATTTTTTAAAATTAACTTGTAACAAGACAGGATTTTTCTTGTAATGTCACTCTATATCAGAAGCCTGATAGAACTGTATGTTTCCTGGCTGTTTCTAATTCCATTTAGATCTAGACAGAGATATTTAAAAAACAAAACAAAACAAAACAAAAAAAAAACTATATGCACATACTATACAGCAAAGACTGGCTTGGAATTTATGACCCTGCTACTACCTTTGTCTTCCTGTTCTTGGAGTTTTCCTATCTTTTTTCATATCTCAACTCTAAATCTTCTCTTCTAGCTTGTGGTTCTTCTGCCTTCTGTTTCTAGCCACACAGACAGATTCTTCTCTGCATCACCCACCTTTTAAATATCAATGCTCCCCTTCAGCTATTCTACCCTCTTCCTTTCCAAGAACTCCAATCCCGGTGCCTACACTTACTCAGCCCGTCACTCACTGTTTCACTCCTTGTGTATGATCCTGATATAGTTTTTTCTGATCAGGAAGAGATGGGATAGTAAAAGTTTATACTGTTTCCTCTGTCTAAACTTTCTTAGGTAGTAAAAAAGTGGGCTGCAGAGTGAAGGTGCATTTGGGAACAGGCCAGAACTCATGACGATGAGGTTCATCAGACAAATGCAGCACATCCCTAGGAGCAGAGGCTGTCCCAGATATAGACCCCCATTGGAATTACGATACACCAAAGTGGGTCTTAGCCAGATACAATTTTGTTACCTGCTTACTGGCAAGTCTGCATAGAACTGCTCTGAAGCCTGTCAATTTTGAAAAAAAAAAATGGAAGAAATAGGACAGGATATACCAAAGAATCTGTCCCTGTTTTGTAAATGCCTCACAAATTTAATTTCACAATATACTAAGAGATTTTGAGAGCATTAAAGGAAAGCAACTTCTCATGACCTGTTTTTACCAAGATCTACCTCAGTAAATTAAGGCTTTGAGAAATAACCACTGAATCCACAGGAAGAAGTCTTAGTTCCGGCTTTTATGGTGTATTATAAAAGAGATGAGAAAACATGCAAGGAATGATACCTCCTGTTGGCAAAAGCTATCTGACCAGCTCCTTCACCTCCCTCCATGGCAGAAACCTCTTGGTAGGTGCTTTAACTGTGGCCACCTCTGCCACTAGTCTGTTCTTGTCCAGCCACCCAGAGGCTGTTCAGGCCTTATCCTGGGTGTCATCAAGGGAAATTCTAGACTAAATGATTGTTCCCAAGCCCTAGGTGGCAGGAGGACATTACACACAAACTACTCCCTGCCTGATCTCCTAGACCTGGTTGTGGATAGTTGATGCTACCAAAGCTTTCCTAACTGGACCACTAGCCTTGCGAAGCCTTGGGTAGTCATATGATATCAGGGCAGTCCATCTCCTTCCTTAATGACACCAGAGTCACATACTTGATTCTGCAGGAGCTGTGAGGTCTCAACTCTCTTTCTAGCCTCCATTGTCAGGTGGGAGGCAAACAATTCTGGCCTCATCAGATACCACCACTTAATTGCATTTTCAGAGATATCCTTATCACCCCCTTGTTTTTGGTCATCCCAACCTGCTCTGTGACCCTAATGGGAAGGAATTTTTAGCTAAATTAAGAGCTTACATTTCTTTTAGTCATCAATTCACCTAAATCCAGACTCTGCCAGCCATTCCAGCCTCTCCCTTGCTTCTCTTCCTGTTCAACCTATCAGCTCTAGCATCCCATTTCCTCTTCATGCCTCCCAGGTGTACCCCCAAATGTGACACAAGCAGAATCTTGGTGTTGCTAGACACATTTCCCTAAAATTTCCTGTCTCTGAGTTTTCTGTTCTAGCCTGCATCTCAGTCAACATGGTTAGCAGAAACAAAACAAAAAGCTCTGAGGAATTTTGCCTAACCCTTCCTCTCCCCATAGACTAACTAACACTCCAACTCTTACTTCTGGAGAATGGAGAAACCCAGAAGCCAACTTGCTATCAGAAAACAGTTGACATCTACCACCTGAGGACTAGAACAAAGAACCAGGAGCCATTTTTTAGAGCCAATAACAGGTAAAACAGTGACCATTTCCCTCACCCCCCAGGATCAAAGGAATGAAACCAAAAATCATTTTAACCTCTGCAATGGGTAAACAAAAACTATGAGACATTTTAACCTCTTCATAACTTAAGCGTATACATATCCCAATTTCAAAACTTCTTTCTCTCCCTCTTTTTCTTCTCTCTTAATCTGACCCTGTAATAGCAGAGTACACTCACTGTATGTGTCACTTCTCAAGGTCCTTTCACTGTCACTAACACATAATTTTTTTGAGAGGTCCAGAAAATCAGTATTCATCTGCCCATGCCTTAACCTCACCTAGACTGCAGACTGCAGTAAATGACCCCCAATCCCAGCAGACTATCAGAAGATAGACCTCTCATCTACCAAAAAGACATACTTAGACCTTAAGACAGCTTGAAGCAGCCTTAAGAGATCTGTGGACCCTGTTCTTGTCCAATTTATCAATTTATTTTCCCTTTGTCTCCCTACGTTAACCCAACTTTCTTTTTAAAATAATAGTAAGCATAAGAGTGAAATGTTAGGATACCTGGCACATGATGTGGTAAACCCAAAATAGCACCAGGTAAGATAAGAATTCATAACATGTAGCAGCCACATGATAAAGCCTACCAGGAGAATAATCCACATATAGAGGGCATGACTCTAGGTGTGGCTACATAAATCTGTACCCACCCATTATCCTAAAAGGAGTAGACCTGTGAAACTTGTTTTTTTTTTTTTCCTCTTGTCCTTATTTACCTCTGTACTTGCATAACAACTCTCCTGAATAAACTCTAGTGTTGTCCTGGTAGTTTGTGTGTCTGATCTCATGCACAAAAGCAACATAATGTATCTACTTCCTGTTTTCTCCATGCTATTTTCTAGTGATTTGCTTATACTTTGATTCTATTTATTTTTTGTCACATTGAATATCTGACCTGATAGAAAAAAATAAGATTTGGACCCCATTTATATGAATACCTATTACCCCAGGTTTAATTTTTAACTTTCAATCAAATTTGGCTTTTTGTCAAACTGACAGAGTTGATTAATGGTTAGTAGAAAAAACGAATTTAATTAATTTCTAGATAATTAACTCTACTCAATGGGAAATACTATACATTTTTCTCCTAAAAAAGATATAGTATTCAATTGAGATAGAGCTACAGCTTCTATTTTATGACTTACATGGTAGAAATGTATTTTGTCATGCTTGTGAAAGGTGGCTCTCCAGGACCATAATGGGACTGGCTGTGGTTTTTGTTGTTAGCTTCATCTACAGAGTCCATAGGGCATCTTTCTTCATTGTAAAGTGATTGTATGAAGAATCTCTGTTATTTCTTAAAATAAAAATGATTCATTCAATTAGGTTACCAGCATAAATCTTCATTTAATCTCAATTCTTTTTTTACTGTATATTCAGAAATAATCACATCAAGGGTGATGGACTCCAGAGTTGAGGTTCCAAAATTCTGTAGCAGAGTTGATGCTTTTGGCAGTGAAGCTGATCTAGACTGTTCTGTAGAAATGGAAGCTCAGTGGCTCATGCAGTTTCTTCTTGTCCCTTTGGACATGAGGTAAAGAGAAGGGATGATAGAAAGTCTATAAATGTAATTGTACTTTAAGTAAAAAGAAAATCAATGTATATAATGGCATATATGTGTATTATACATGTAATAAAGTTCACTCTTTAGAATCATACTCAGAGACAATTAAGAAATTTTTGAAAATGTTTCAAAATAGAATTTTTTTAGATATTTAATTGCTGTGTTTTTGATATATATAAAATATAACCTTTACCACTTTGGGCTTTGTATTTTAATTTTTCCAGGCTTCTTGTGTGAAGTCAGATTTTCTACTATGAAACTGAGATCACAATCAAAAACCACTACAAAATGTGATGAGTTGCAGCACTTCAGATATAGTCATCCACATGATCTCTCAATTAAAATTAAGTAAGATTTATATAAAAAAAGATTCTGCCCAACTGAGATCTAAAGCAATTCCTTTTAACTGAATATGTTTAAGGAAAGCTATGTAAGATACCGCTGGTGTTCAGAAGACTAAGTTTATCCAATATATTTTAACTTTATAATATTTTCAACATGAGATGTATTTGTCAGGGCATAATCTCATGTGGATGCTAGTAAACTGCCCATGTTCTAGTGGATGATTTCACAACCAATCACATATGAGAAAACCTAATTAGATTTTTGTTAATTAATTATAAAATTACAAGAAAAGAAAAACTGAAATGAAATGAGGAGACAAGTTGGGACATTAAGGAAAACTGGAGCCACATCCTTATAGATGGATGTGATTAGTAAACATTTTATAAATGTATAAGAGATTATATTTAAATCAATGTTTTTATAGCTTTCCCATACCAACCACCTCTCATCTGTCCTCACAGGACTCTTCTATCTTCCCTTCCTCCCCTGACCCACTTCCCAAGCCCTCCTCCAAAAGTGTAAGGTCTACCATGGGAACCAGCAAAACCTGGTACATTCAGGTGAGGCAGTTCCAAGTCCCTCTTGCCTGCATCAAAGCTGACAAAGGTGTCCCACCACAGATAATGGGCTCCCAAAACCAGCTCATGCACCAGGAAAAACTTTCAACAAATAAAATCTGTTTTTTAAAATAATATACTCAAAAGAATAACTTTTGTCCTATTCTACACTGATAATATAAAACAGTTAGTCACATAATTTCATATTTTTAAAATTACATTTGACATTTACTTTTTGAAAATTTTATATGTGCTTCAACATATTTAGTTCTTAAAAATATTTAGGACATTATTTGCTATCCTATGATGATAATAATAATAATGTTTAGTAAATGCATCATCAGATGTGTTTAGAGATAATGTAAACCAATCCAGTTTTCTTTCAACTTAGAATGAACCTTTAAACTACTAAGGAAGCTTGTTAGTTAGCTTTGTAAGTTATGTGTTTTTCTTTGTGGCTACATAAATCATCACTGCTCTTTTCTCATTGTCTAACTTGAGATCTTTTTCCTTGTTAGTCTTGACTTACATGCTATATACATTAGACCTATAATAAAACATATTCATTTCCTTTTACTATAATTATTTTAATTATCTGAATGCTGTTCAGATATCACCAACATATCCTAAGATATTAAAGAAAAATTTGAAAACATAATCACAAAAACAATGAATGCTCCTGTAATTTGAGATTTATTATATTATTAACTAAAATATTTTAGTTTAAAATATAGATACAGAATACAATATAAAACTATTTGTCACATCTGCATTCTTTTACAAAAACTCATGCATATATTACCTTTAAAAATATCCATCTACATTAATCAAATATTCCAACAAAGCAGCATGTTTTGAATTTCTGAATTCTCACATGGGTGTTATATTCAATACTAGCTATTTTTGAGATTAGAATATTATAATTGATTGGCCATCTGTTTTTTTCTGAATATTCAAGTTTTTCTTTGCTCTTGAGAATTACCAGTAAGTTTTTAACATCTGTTTTTAACCTTTTGTGTACATCAAAAGTAAATAAAAGACTATTACCAGCCTAATTATAATTATGAGAAAATTTTTATTTTTATACTAATATAATTTTTTTCATATTTTCAATATGCTTATATGAAAATATCTTTGCCAATGTCATAAAATGAATAGTGGTCTCAGAATTATTTAATAAGTACCAATTTTCAGCTGTTTGTATTTTAAATGTATGTCAAGATTTATTGTATTATTCATTTATGTAAATTATTTTTGTTACCAAATTTTTCTTTTGGTTTCAAAGTAATATCTGTTTTTATTATATTTATATTGTCTAAAATTGTTAAATTGTTCAACTATTGCAGCAAATACTCATAAACCCACTACTGTAAAGGACCAAGAAGCAGAGTGGTTGGGCTATATATTAAAATCTGTTTCAAACCAAAAAGAAGCAAAAGTAAATATCAAACATTAATTCCAAACTTTATTTGTCAAAAAGAATGTTTGAATGGGAATAATTATCTTCATTATAATAAAAACAATATGTGTAGGGTTTTTTCCATGTTTTCCATTTTATCTTTGTGTAAAGTCACATGATATAGGTAATGTTTTCATTTGATGTATAAGAAAACCATAACAATATAAAAATACTTTTTTCTCTGACATTGCCATGTAATAATTGATGATTCAAATCTTATTTAATTAGCAAGCAGCCAGTAATTTATAACTTTTTCTTTTATTCTACTATAGCCTATGTTATTAGCTTTCAGTATATAAGAAAACATCAAATTATAGAAGTTACTCACAAATAGATACTGCATCAATATTGTGAAATAAAATCTCTTAGTACCCATCTTTTTTTTTCAGACTAAGTTTATATGTTTGTACGTGATACGTTTCATGTTGAACAACATCTCCATTGTTCCTAAAAAATAGAAACCTGATTGTGCTTAAAATTTGATAAAATTTAAATATTGGGAGATATTGTTGTTAGTTTTGTGCACGTGGCCTGTGAATGGAATCTGAACACCAGGAGTACCACACTAGAGTTTATTAAAGAGGGGAGCAGAGATAGGGGCCGAAGGGAACAGAGAGAGAGAAAGGGGGAAGGGGAAGAATGGGAAGAAAAGAGTGGGCACTCGTGTGAGCCCTTTCTTTAAAAGGGTGGGTGGGCCCATGTTTGCATCACCACACCCAGGGGGATGATTGACAGTTACATTCTCGGTGAATGCAAGCTTTAAAAATCCTTACAATTGTAATACCAGAAATTACATTACTCTAATTTCCTAAGTCATGCATATAATTAAGGTAACATTGTTACAGGTATAGCCATCTTTTAAGTGAGATTGAATGCTTGTTAACAAGAACAAAGGATCATAGTACAAAGAGCTCATTGAGATCTTACATACAACATATTTGATCATATTTTTCCATACTGCTCCCAAACCTCCTTCCAGATCACTTCACCATCCCACCCTCTTACATTTTATGTCCGCTTTTCTGTTGTTATATATTTATAAGATGTTACATTGAAGCAACTGTTCTGATCCTCCAGCATGTATAATCTTTCTGCCCTCTATTTCTCTGTGGTGCCTAGTCTTAGGTATAACCCTTGAATTGCAAATGTATTTATTAGGGTCAGGCACTCCAATAGTAATTAGTTATTATCTGCATATTGACCTTTAGTAGTGTTCTGTAATTATTTCCGTCTACTACTACTACAAAAAAGAATTCTGCAATGAGTCCTGAGAGCTACACTTATCTTTGGTTATAACAATGAGTATTTAGAATTATGGTAAAAATAACTAGCTTAGGAAAGTATCAGTAGCATGTAATCCTCTATGTTCCATGAACTCAGATGCATAAGATTTCAGACTCAAGAATGAATTTCCTCTTAGTGAGCTGGTCTTAAATCAAAGTTATGGTTTTCTCTAGGCTTTGTGTACCACTATTGCTCATTTATGAACATGTTGCATTGCTATTCATTAGAGTAGTTCATGTGATAATGGTAAGATAGAAGAATTCCATAATGTTCTTTATTGGCAGATGGCATAATACCTCCAGGTACTATGCTTTTCATAGTGGTGGTGATGTGTGTGTGTGTGTATGTGTTTGTGTGTGTATAAGCTTTTCTTCTTTTGGTTTTGTTGATATGAAGTTATTTATTAACTGTGTTTTCATATATATAGTTAACCTCCTGGGGTTGATGTTTTATTATTTTTTACTTGCGCCTTCTGTAGGCTGCCTTCTTTTTGAGTGCTTAATCTTAATTTACCATTGTTTCTCTGTCTATGACAATTGAAAATTTAGCTGGGTATAGTAGTCTGGGTTGGTATCTTTGGTTTTTAGAGTCTTCAGAACATCTGTGTAGACCTTTCTGGCTTTTAGAGTCAGCATTAAGAAATGAAATATAATACTAATACATCTAGCTTTATATGTTGCTTGATCATTTTTCCTTCTAGATTTTAATATATTTTTTATTTACATTTAGTAATTTTATTATGCTGCTAGTGGACTTTCTTTTCTGTTCCAAACTATTGGTTTCCTATCAGCTTCTTGTACATTTATAAGCATCTTCCACTATAGACTATAAATTTTTGGTAGTTGTTGTTAAAAGTATATTCTTACTCTTTGAGCTAGGTTTCTCTATTTATTCCTATTAATATCAGGTCTTCTATTTCTATTATTTATAATGTCCCAGATTTCCTGAATGTTTTTGACAGAATTTTTTAGTTTGACCATTTTCTTTTAATGATAGTTTTATTGTATGTTTAACACTGGAGTGTCTTTTTTCCTCCTTTTTATCCCATTCCATCCATCATTTCTGTTTTTTTGTTTTGTTTTGGTTATTTGCTTAAATTTTCCATTTCCAGAGTTCCCTAAAATCCTGTTATTTCTTGTTTTTTTTTGTTATTGTTTGTTTATTTGTTTGTCTTGCTTCTGTCCTTCTTTTTCACATCTTGAAGTATTTTATTTGTTTCCTTTAACTTTTTTTTTTTACTTTCTCTTAGCAATTTATTCATTTTCTCCATCTTTTTCTTTGCTTATTTCTTGATTTGTTTAAGCAATTTGTTTATTTGCAATTCAAGGTCTTCTATTACTTTTATTTAAAAAAATAAAGTCTTTTTAAACTATGTATCCCCTTGCTCCCCTTCCCTTCTCTCTTCCCAGTCTCTCCCAGTCTGATTTATTCCTACTTCCCATCCTCTCACACTAAAGGGCAAGAAGTTGCAATCTTTGTCAGCTCAGCGTGCACATCCACTCCAGGCAAGCTCGATTTCCCCATCCTGATATCAGGACTAGGTTAGGTGTTTCTCTGAAGGGAATGGGCTTTGAAATTCCAAGCCATGCACAGAAACACAGTCTGATTATACCCGTCGAGTCTCTACATACTGCCCATGTCAGTGGACAGTAATCTACCCTTGTAGGGCTTAGGTCCTTTTCCTGATGGTTCCCCAGTGGCTGTTCTTGATTCAGTGAGCTCCCAAGACCTCTAGCCAGCCATCACTGTGGGATTTTTCCTCGTAAAGGTGCTTTTAATATCATTTTCTTGTGATTCATCAGTGTTAGAATGTTCACAGCTTGATGTTATAGTAGGAAAACTAGGTTCTGGTGGTGATACACTGCTTTTGCTGTTTGTGTATCTTGCATGGGCATCTAGGCATCTCTACTTGGGTAATTACAGGTATAGAAGCTGATTTCCAAATAAATCTTTGATGTTAGTCTTTCTGGTATCATGGGTTCTGGTAATGGAAACGGCCCCTGGTAGAGCTGGAGGCCAGGATTCTTAAGTATGTATGGCCTCTAGTGGAGCAGGGACAAAGGGCCTGAGTTTTGGGCTGGTGCTCAGGTGGACACAGGAGTATTCCTTGGAGTTGTGAGTAGGTGTATGTTGATAAATGGAGGACTGGTTGGTGGTAGGTTGGGTGAGCACTGAAGGAATTGGAGTGATCCACTGGTGAGGAACTTACCTGTGGTTCTGGCAACCAGCATGGCCTTTGGTGGGACAGACTGTTTTAGTTGAAGCTGTGGATTTGTCAGGATTTCTGGCAGTGGGCAATGCTTCTGATAGAGCATGGGCTTTTTGGGTACTTAATATTTGCAGTGAATTAAACATTTTCCTCAGATATGTTTTATTGACAATATATATTTTAAATTGTACTGGCCAATATTAAATTTGTTTTATAATACTGTGAAAAAACATTTTTTGTATATTTTGTTTGTTTATTTTACATAAGAAAAAAATGTGATCTAGAATCATTAAAGAGAGAATAAAAACCCATTTATCTTAAGAAGAAAAACTGCTATTGGAAGTACTACCTCTTCATATGTTTTCATAGTCCCTCTTTGCTTGTCTGTTTCTCTGTCTTTATCTATCTATCTATCTATCTATCTATCTATCTATCTATCTATCTATCTATAATCTAACAATATCTGTCTCAAATATACAAACACATGCACACATACACGGAAACAGCTTTATGTTTCCAAAAAGTTTCACAAAAAATGAATCTTAAATTTAAATGTTAAATTTATCAGAATTAATGAGCCAGTTTTGGGACCTTATTGCTAACAGCATTTCAAACTTTCTGAGGTCTCCTAAATGTTTGCAGAAAATTTGTTTTACTCTAGAATTCATTCAGAAAATAATACATTATATTTAATTAAGAGGATATATTATGCTCCTCTTATTTATGACTGTCTTTGAGTTTATTATTACTTTGTAAATTGTGATGGTTTTGATTGAATGTTATTCATATAGTAACTGTGCCAAGTTTTCTGTTAATTATCCTTTCATTACACATTGCTAGAAGACCAGAAATGCAATGTACAAATATAATTTTATTTGATCAAGGTATTTTACAGATATTGGATGTTTATTTTCATTTTCACACTGCACCAGTACTCACCAGGTTGCTATACATCAGGCCTACACTCCTCTTTGTCTAAATAGGAATGTGTAGTACACACTTTAGGAGTGTAGTGTTTATTAAATTGAATGAAGGTCTGTAATAATGGGTTTCTGGCTCAGCCTTTCCAGCCTAGCCCAGAGATTTGCACACAATCACACCCTCACTGCTACTTAACCCCAAATAATCACACAAATGCTTACAATTCATGTTGATTGACCTATTGCACAGACATATTGTTAGCTCTTTTATCTTAACTCATTTTCATTAATCTGTTTATCTGTGAGGCATGGTATCTTTTCCCAGAGCAGCCTGGCTGTCTTCTTTCTTCTTTATCTGATGGCATCTGTTCTGGCATCTCTGCTGGTGTCTCTGTCCTGTTCTTTCTGTTCCCAGAGTTTACTTAGGCTGGTAGCCCCACCCACACTTTCTGTCTGCCTTTTGGCCAGTCAGCTTTTTATTAAACCAGTAGGAGGGAAGAATATTAACAACATATCAGAACATGGTCCCACTACAGGTGTCAACATAGACAATTTGAAATTCTCCTTCTCTTCTTCAGAATATTTAAGGAAACCTATGAGAACTGTCAGCCTGAACTGGCTTGGATGGGGCTTTCTGAACAAGAATGCATAGCTTATGTAGAGTTGTTTTTTCCTTTATATCAAACATTCAAATTTGCTTGGGTCGGCAACTTTTCTCATCACTTCACTAAGAGAAGATTTTTGTTCATAAAATTTTAATGGCTAGATTATCTTTTCATTATCTAAATTCTTAGTACTCAAACTAGTAAATATTTGTATTTCCTAGCCTTAAAAATAATGTTCTATTAAACCCAAGAGGACTGCTCTCTATTATCTTGATTACTCAATGATAATTAAACTTTCTGGTGTTTCTCTCATTTTGCTTTTGTGCAATTTGAATCATGTAAGCTGCCTCTATTTCCTGTAGGATTCTATCATATATACATATTTGGATTTTATTAAAGCCTTTGGATATTTGATCACATTTTATAATGATGAAAAGCATTCTGTAATATGTTAAACTGTCATTGTTAAAGTTCAAATTGAAGAATATTATGCACTTTTCCAAAATTGTTGTTAATAAATAGAAGCTCAACAAACATGCATTTGTAAGGTTTAGGTAAATTTAATTGTTATATTTATTTTGTTATTATCTGGAAGAATAATTGTTAGTCTATTATTTGTCTAGCTTTGTAAAAATCTGACAATTTGTCTCTAAATCAACTGAACCATTTTTTTGCACTAAAAATTGAAAAACTGGCATTTCTGTTACTTGAAATGTTTTTAAAAATCTTTTGATTGATCTATTTTATAGTTTAACCACTTTAATTTGTAAAGTGAATTTTTTGACATTCAATTCCCCAATAGTAGATAATATTGAACAATTTTATAATCATGCTTATTTTGTAATAAGATCATTTTACTAATTTTATTTGGTTATTTATTTTCATGTTGTTGGAAATTGTAAATTTTGGAGATTTTTAACGTGTATTCAATTTGCCTTTATATATTAACTATGTTCTCATTTTAAAATAAGCATCAGTTTTATTTTTTGACTATTGGTCCTTTTCTGTTTTCCAATTATGCACCCTCTATTTCATGCATTTTTATATGTATATTACACATTTGAGAGAGAACTTTACTAGTTTTGATAAAATTGATTTTTTTTGCTTAGCACAATGATAACTACTATTATTATTTTTTAATGAGATAAACAAAATTTTATGTATGTATATAATAAATTTTTATCCATGTTTTTATCTAGAGCATCTAGTCTCACTACATAACTCAGCTATTGTTAGTAGTGTCAACAGGACCAAGAATGTCTAGGTATGTCCAGGTATATCCATAGTGTACATATAGATTCTTTAAGGTATAAAGAGGAAATTTATATGATTTATTGCTTTAACTTATGAGTGACCTTAAAACATATTTTTGCAAAGTCTCAGATTTACATTTACATCAAAATTATGCAAGAGTACATTTACTCTGCGTCTACTATAGCATTTAATTTGCATTTGTTTCTCTCTGTGTGTGTGCATGTGCTAAATTCTATTTTTTCTTTTTTGTTATAGCCATTATAAGTGTGATGATGGAGAAATTCAATGTAATATATATATGTATATATATATATCTCAAATGGATAAGAATAATGAACATATTTCCAGGTATCACTTGGCATTTGCAATTCATCTTTATAAAAGTGATTAACTCACTGTTCATATTTGTGAGTTTCCTTAAATTTTTATCAGTTTTTAAAATTATGCATATAAAAATTTGTTCAATGATTACTCTTTATCTCAGTATTTGTTTTTTGCTGTTTAAAATTATTTTAATCTTGTGCAATACTGTTTATTAAATTTTGGTATTATTTCTTAAGATACAGATTTCTTATTAGAAAGCTCTGGCCTCTATTTATATCTTAAATATTTTAATTTTTTTGCTCCAGAAATTCAGTTTTGGTTCCTAAGAAATATGATCAGTTTTTAATTTATTTTATACAGTATGATAGACTTGGACAGAAAGTAAGTCTTCTATAAGTAGAAATGCACATCATCTAGCAATGGTTATTGATAAAGTTCATTTTCCTCCATAAAGTTTTTGATAAGATTGTGATTATTTTATGGAATTATGTGCTAGTCATTCATTGCATTCTGTTAGTGTATGTATCTATTTTTCCATCAGTATCTGATATATGTGTTGATATAAATTCACTCTATACTTTGAAATAAAAACTATGATGCCACCAGCATTGCTGCTTTTGCTAACCACTGTTTTGACTGTGTGATTATTTTTACATCCACATTGTATTTGATTTTTTTCTATTTTTATGTATCATATATTTGGAAATATGAAAGGGATTAGATAACTGGTTAATTAAATAACTTCATCATATTAATTTTGATTACCTAAGAACATAATAATAATTGATTTTTTATTTTAACTATTTATCCTATCATTTTATTAAGAGTTTATTATAAGTTAGGGTTTTATGTATAGATATGACACAAATACAATTTGGTATATAATAAAAACCTGAATCCAAACATTGGGTCATATAATTACACCATTAATATTCAGTACAGAAACAATTAACAAACTCAAAGAAAATGTCTTATTTTTTATTCTGTTTTTGTATGTCCAAAGGAATTTACCTTAATCCACTTTTTCTCCAATTTGTATTGCTTACTGAAAACTATCTTTTGATATCTCTCATAATATAAACATTACACCTCTTAGTAATTTTTTTTCTAATACTGTCACTTTCTATCTCATCTTCAACTTCCTCAGAGACTCAAGTAGAGAATAATATGTTAACTGAGTAAACAGGAAGTACAAGCAAGCAACTTTCAAAAAGTGTGAAAAATAAAATAGCTGACTGCCTGGACAGTCACTCAAGGTTTATCTACAGGCATGGGGCATCCATCTTCATTCTACAGGCCTAACATATGGAACAGACTTATCTGTAAAGAAGAATGACATTCTTAAAGACTTTGGCCTGGCAAGGTTAAACAGTTCTTTCTTTTGTGTTCTGCCTATTGTTTTCAGACATCATATTGTCAGCAATTCAGGCAAGGACACTTTTTTGCCTAGTGGCTAACTTATCCCACAGAGAAGGTCAACTTCATATGAAGTTTCTACACTGCCCATTATCTTCTCTGAAGTAGATTGGGGCTGCCAGGAACACATATGTCTCATTGTCATAAAAATAAAAAGAGTCTATATTATTAAAAGTATCTTAAATTCGAGTTTTGTAGATCTCTAATGTGTTTGAAGGTTACTTGCCTGTCTAAAATATATCTTTGTTTGACTTTGAAAACCATTCTACCATTACTATAAATTTAATTGTAATGTTGTAATGTCTAACAACTAATCTGCATTTCATTATATCCTAATTAGTTGGTAAAAATAACTTTCAGGGACTAGTAGTTTGTATTACATTGTTAGGTGAACTGTGTAGGTACAGTATCTTGAACAAGAGTAGAAATGTATATAAAGTAATATAATTAATTAATCTCAAATTTGTAGCACAAATACAAAATTTGTATACATTATACAAAAATCTAATTCATTGTAAAATATTTAAAGCTAGTGATTGCATTTAAAAAGTAGATTCAATAATCTACCCTTATATTCTATCATATCTATATTCTATTTTTCTCAGAGCAGATAAAATAATCTGTGCTTTTATCCTATCACATCTGTATCCTTTTTTTTTCTTAAAATAAGAACCCTGAATCTAATCAGCTTGTTCAGTTTTGGTTGTACCAAGCTAGTTCACTTAGCATAAAACTTTTAACCTAGGGTTGTGGGGTTTTGCCTCACTTTGGGTACCAGTTATAGCATGAATTCTATTTGGTATATTATAAAAGTCCAGAGCCAGATATTGTTGAAAAACTATAGTATCACAAAGAGAAACCACAGTCACGTCTCACCCATCAACTCCTCAAGTTATTTTTTGTTAAAAATCCTCTGATTCCCAGCATCTCTCTCCTCAGCCCACCAAGGAAGTTTCTGGGAAAGTTGGAAACCTCTTTTCTTTCTTTCTGCTCTGCTGTCTTAACTTCTTCTTTTAACATTTCTAAAGTTAATATTAAAGATGTGGGTCAAAACTCCCTGACCTTCATGGTTTCACTCCGTGGTTGACTCTCCTCTGATATTCCTGACTATTTTATTAAACATATATTACTTATGTACCCATTATTGTCTTTAAAACATAAGATTATATAAGTAGTAGAAATAGTTTAGGTTCATCCTCTTCTGTTGTATTGTTTTATTATATTTTCTGTTTCATTTTTCATGTCATATTGGACTCTCTAACATTAATTTTAATTAAGAATGAAATAAATTATCTTACATATTATCCAACACAATTGATTTACTTTATAATCTATTCCTAGAAAGCCTTGTAGAATTGTACAATGGAGAAAGAACATATATCTGCTATTTACTTCCAGATGATAAAAATTTAGCTTTTGGAAGGCTTATGTTTTTATATGTTTCCTTTTTTAATATTAGAAATATGTCATATATAATATGTTAACATATAAATAATAAAGATTGTTAGAAAATAAGAGTGAAATAAATTTATATTTCAGAGTTTTATTTTAAAAATATGTTTTATTAAATTTTTTCATTCACTTTGGCACCAATTAGTTTGTTGCATTCAATATTAATATATTGAGACAGGAAAATTCTTGTCCTAGTTTATGCAAAGCTTTTGTTGAGATAAATGTTAAAGTTTGTCTAGCT
The DNA here is from genome assembly GCA_004025045.1 of Sigmodon hispidus. Classification (NCBI taxonomy): domain Eukaryota; kingdom Metazoa; phylum Chordata; class Mammalia; order Rodentia; family Cricetidae; genus Sigmodon; species Sigmodon hispidus. Next base: position 42,237 of record PVIH01009783.1, on the reverse strand, counting down.
TTTTATTATGTTATTTTAAATGATTATCTGGGTTGTTTTTCTATTATTTAAATTGTGGTATTTTGCTTTTTGAGTTTAATAACCTTAAAATCTTTGAGTCTCTATAATGGAACTATTTCAATCATTTTATATATTCTTTTCAAGTTCTGCTGATTTTAGTATGCAAGCATTGTACTGATGAATTTTGTCAGTCTAAAAAGCCTATATTCTCTTTTTTTAATTTTCTATCATTATTTGTGTTTTTGTTATTCTGTTACTTGTTTTACACAATAAATTAAAACATTCTTTTTCCATAGTCTCCATTAACTAGATTAAAAATATTGTTGGTACCTTTTAAAAGAGCTGTTAAAATTTAACAATAAAGAGCCAAGGAGATGAGTCAGTAGTTATAAGTACTTGCTATTTGTCTCTATCAGACCTGAGTTCAGTTCATACTACCCACAGCAGGTGACTCAGAACTCCCTGTAACTTTAGCTCCATTTTTTTTTTACTTATTTTTATTCTATTTGTGACTGCTTGCATTTGTGTGTGTGTATGTGTGTGTGTGTGTGTGCGTGTGTGTGCGCGCGCACATGTGTGTATATATATTCAATTTTTGGATTGGAATAGTGACTCAGGAGATAAGAGAATTTCAATGGCTTTCCCAGAGTGTTCAGGTTCAATATTCACTCACAACTATCTGTAACTTCAGTTCATGGGCACTGGCAAACTTTTCCTTTAAGGAAAAGTGTTTTTTCACAATCTATTACAAGGTACACATGTGTTTCACATTATTATGATAGTTTACATAACTTTATTTTCTAATTTTTTTTCACTTTTGTCAACTTATTTTAATTTTTTTCTAGGACATTCTAGTACATAATTCAAACAATTATTTAAGATTTATTTTTTTACTATAGATAATCATAACTATAAACTTTACAAAACTGTTTTTACTACATATTTTTTTTCAGTTTCAATTCTTTCAAAGAAATATGTAATTTATTCTGTCATTTCTTATTGTTTTGTTTAAGCTGAATATTTTTCAGTTTTATACTTTTATTTGTGTTATTCATTGTGAAATAAGATTCAAGTATTTACTTCAAAATTTCAATATTTATTATTATTTGTTTTATGACATAAAAAGTGATCTAATTTATAGTTAGTTCCATTTGTGTTCTATAACTGTAAGATGCAATATTCTGTAGATACCTACTCAGTGCATGCTATCTATAATACAAATTAACTCTGAAGTTAATTTAGAATTTTTAGCTGAATGATTTATCTTTTCGTCATAATAAACTTGATGGATGATATCTATTATCATTGTGTTTGCATATATCTGTTTTTTCTTGTAAATTAGTGTTAGTTTACAAAATTTAGTATTCCTGTGTTTGTTATATATATATGTGTGTATAAACTATTTTTATCTTATTTGCTTTTTAATTATTAATGTCAGGTAATTTTCTTTATCCATTTTAATTTTCTTAGAAACCTTTGTCAGGTTAAACTCATTCTTATTACTATGGGAGAAGCTTAAACCTACTTATCAACTTGATAAGCCGTGCTTTGTTGATACCCATGGGAAGCTTGCCTATCTCAGAATAGAAACAGCTGAGCAGTTAATTGGGGTGTGGGCAGAGAGAAGATGAATGAAGGAAGTGGGAGGAGAGGAAGGAAGGGACTTCATTCAGTATGTAAAAATCAATGAAAAATTTAATTTAAAAATTACAATTTACTACTACTCTTTGCCTTTATATTCTTTAAAATACTGTTTTCTTTTCATTTGCTTTATCTATCTGTCTTCATGAAGAAGTTGAGTATGTTACAGAAATCAAATAGTTAATCTTGCTTTTTAATCCATTCAAGCAGTCATTTGTTCAGTTTAGGCTTTAACACCAGTTATGTTTAAAAATTTGCCAGCTCAATGAGTTCTTTTTTAATTATTTTTTTATTATGAAAACAGAAGTCGCATTTTCTATCCTTGTTTATCCTTATTTAAGGTCCCTTCCCCCTGCCACCACATCAGGTCACTCTCTCTTCTCCACATCTTCCCATCCCCCCCCCCCAGCATGGGCAGGAGGTCCCAAGGTCCCAAGGACCCAATATTGCTCAGTTCAGCCTCCACTCCCGGCAAAACCAGTTTTCTCCCTTCAACATCGAGTTTTTTAAAAAAATTTTATTCATTTTACACACCAGCCACATATCCCCCTCTTCTCCCTCCTTCTCCCTCCAATGATCCCCACTCACCCCCATCCCCTCCTTTGGAAGCTTAAATCCTGCCTTGGGAAGTCAGCAAAGCCTGGTACATTTTGCTGAGGCATATCTTAGCCCTACTTCACTTCATCAAGGCTTTGCAGAGGTGTTTCTTCATAGGTAATGTGATCCCAAAAAGCTAACCTATACAACAGGAATAAATCCTTACCCCTCTACCAGGGCCTCTTTAAACAGACCAAACTAAACAACAGTCTCCTACATACAGAGGGCCTACTCCAGCTCCATTCAGGCTTTACGACTGATCATCTAATGTTCATGAGTTCACACTAGCTTGATTCAATTGTCATTGTAGATTTTTTCAATCATGATCTTGACCTTGTTTGCCCCTTTTCTCTCCTTGACTAGACTCCAAAGCTTGGACTGGTACTTGGCTGTGGATCTCTGCCTCTTTTTCCATCATTCACTGGACGGGGGGCTCTATGATTATCTCTTCCATGGGTATTCACCAATCTGATTACCAGGGTAGGCTGGCTTAGGCACCCTCTCTACTGTTGCTAGTAGTCTAAACTAGGCTCATCTTTATAGATTCCTGAAAACTTCCCTAGCACCAGATTTCTTCCTAACTCCACGTCTCTCTCTATCAAGATATCTCTTTTATTGCTCTCCCACTCAGTCCCAGTCTATGTACGAACTGTTCCAACTCAACCATCCCATTTCCTTATCTTCTCATCTTTGCCTCCTCCTCTGTTGTGCCCTTTGCCCCCTGTTTACACAGAAGATCTCATCTATTTTCCTTTCCCAAGCCAATTCACTCCTATCTCTTTTAGGATCTTCTTTGTTAGGTAGCTTCTCTGGACCTGTGGCTTTAACTCTAGTAACCATTATGAGTGCTTACATACTGTGTATGGCTTTCTGAGTCTGGATAACCACACTGAAGATGATCATTTCTAGTTTCAACTTAATGATTCTTGAAAAACTTCTGTGTTACACTGGGTTATCAATTTCTAAGTCATATTTAAAAGTTCTTCATTGTTACAGTAATTGTTACTTTTAGTTCTTTATTGATGTGTAAATTGAGTTATTTCTTATCATTATCTGATATTTCAATAAATTTTTATTCAGTCTGTCTATATTTTCAATTTAATGTTTATTTGATTTACTATGCTTTTAATTTTCAATATTTTCATTTGGTTAAAAAATCCCTGTCTTTGACTACATTTTTATTCAAATTATTGTATTTCTAAAATGTATGGATCATTTTCTTTTTTTTTTTTTTGTATATTTCTTTTTACATGTCCCCTCCTGACATATCCAGTTTTTTTTTCCCCCAACATCAAGACTGAGTCAGGTGTTCCTCTAGAGGGAGTGGGATCCAAGGTTTCAGTCCAAAGTGTTTCAGATCCCAAGCTATTCAGTGGTTGTGGCTTGTAGCTTGGGCATGCTTTGCTTTTTTTCTTTTGTTTTTGTTTTGTTGAGAGTGCACTAATGAGTGAGTACATCCCTTGCTTATCTTTCTGGGTTTGTGATACCTTGCTCAGGAGGATATTCTCCAAATCCATCCATCTGCCTGCAAATTTTAGGATATCATTTTTTCCTAGTACTCAGTAGTACTCCATTGTGTAGATGTACCACAGTTTGTTAATCAATTCTTCAGTTGAGGGGCATATAGGTTGTTTCCAGGTTTTTGCTATTACAATAATGCTGCTGCGAACATGGTTGAGCAGATGCCATTGGAGTGCGACTATGTGTCTTTTGGGTATATACTCAGAAGTAAATTCTTTATTTGTGTGTTTATTTTTATTATCTGAAGTCACTAATCATGTTTAATATATATTCTTAAATTATTTTTCTGATATTTTAAACATTTCAATATTTTGATTATATTATTGAAGAGCTGTGAATTCTGGAAGAGTCATGTTACTTACCTTTATATTTCACATGTTTCTAAATGATAATTTATGAACTTTAAGGGTAAATATATTTCTGTTTTTTTAAGGTGTTTTCTGAATATTCCAACTTCTTCTGTAGATTCAGTATTCAGTGTTTACCAATACCAATATAACCAAAATATTAAAGGAAATTACATAATAATTTGTAATTTTAAAATGAAATATGTTAATAGTAATATGTTAATTATGTAAAAGGAAACTTCTGAAAAGAATCTATATCTGTTTAGATGGAGTGATGGCTTAGAATTTCAGTTATGTAGAGAAATAGAATGTTATGGTTTCCATTATAGCCTTCAGGTATCACCCTTCCTTTGTCAGTTTTTTCATAAGCTTTGGTATGTAATTTTAATTCTATATGTAAACATATTTTGTGCTGATTTATATTTTTCAGTGTTTTGAATTTCAAATTTTATTAATTTTCTATTTGCTAAAAATAAATATGCATTTAAATATCAGGATATGCCCTAGGACTTTATAATAATTCTTTTTAAGTTATAGAAATTTATTTATGTCTGAAATCACCTGATTGTTTATGTAAACATTTTCATTTGGGAAAGAAATTTAATAATCTTACACAGTCTACAAATCTCCCTAGATTTAATAACACCTTGGTGAGTTGTCTGTTTTCTCATTTATGGAGGATTAGGTTAGAAACTATTTACTTTGAAATGTCTCATGTGTAGATGCCTCCAACGACATCCAAGGAAAAAAATGTAAGGTTGCATATCTTCCAAGCAGAGAAAAGTCAGGGTCAACTATAAACATTCAGTGCATCCTATTTATCTGAGAGATTTTAGATGTTATGCACCTTCTGTAAATGAACATCTGCCTACTTCTGTTGAGAATGTAATCCTTTACTTCTCTTGTTTTACCTTTTTGAGATAACATATCAGAGATGAAATCATAAAATGTCTTCTTAAATTGTTTTTCTTCTAAATATTTTGAAACTATCAAACAAAATAAAATCAACCTTGATCTTAGTTAAGAAAGAAAGAAAGAAACAGATTTCCTGGCAATTCACAAATTTTTTGTCTATTCAAAGAAATAAATTTTGAATTTGTTTGTTTCTTCAAGGATGTCTGATGATGGTATGTTCAATCTTTGGTTTCCTCATTCCCTTCTGCTTTCTGGAAGTGAGTTTGTTCTTTTAAGGTTTTCCTACAGGATATGCTGATGTTGACTTTAGATGTTTCTTATTGTCTTGTGAGGCTTCAGTGTAATATCCTTCTACTCTTTATTTTTTTAAATCCCTCAAGTTATAAGAAAATGGTTTTTGTTTGCATTCATTTCGAAATATTGTGTAATTTTAAAAAAAATTACTTTTTTAAAAAAAAACTGCACAAATGACATGGCACACTTGAGGTCAAAAGAGAACCCACAGGAGTTAATTCTCTCATGCATTATGTGCATTTTGTGGATGAGATTCTGTTTGTGAGTATTAAACAGCAGTAACTTTACCTACTAAGGCATCTCACTGTTCTATAAACAGTTTTAAATTACTCTTGATACTTTTTTGATTTTCAGCACATGGTTCAATTAGAAGATCCATACTTAAACTCTACATTAAAAACATCTAATTTTATTAATTTTATCTTAATTTAGATGTTAAATCTTGTAGTACTTCTAGACTTATTTTATTTCTAGCACCAACTTCAAACTCTCTTAATTGCATTTTTTAATTTAGATAAATAAATAGCAGTCTTTTATAATCTTAATTTTTATAGAACAACGTCTCATTTTTTATCCATGTATTCCTTTGTTCCAACTCCCTTTCTCCTCCCAACCCTTCCTGGTCAGTCTCTGGCCTCCCTCCTCTTCAGCCCCTCCCCAGCTCATCATCCATTCCAGGCAATTTCAATTTCCTCACCCTAATATCAAGACTGGAATAGGTGTTCCTCTGAAGGGAATGGGCTCCAAAGTGCCATTCCATTCACAGAAACACAGTCTGAACTCTCCCCTTGAGGCTCCACACATTGCCTATGCCAGTAGATAGTTGCCTATTGTTGAAGGGCTTAGTTCCTTTTTCAAATGGTTCCCAGGTGGCTGTTCTTGATTCAGTGTGCTCTCCAGAGTTCCAGTCAGCCATCACTGTGAGAATTTTCCTCATAGTCTCTATCCCCTTGCTCATATAGAGTCTCCTTCCCAACTATCAGATGGATCAGGGACTCAGCCCAGTGTTCAGTCATGTATCCCTACCTCTACTTCTGTTCATTGTTGGATGTAAGTTCTGTGATGGCACTTAGAATGGTTATTCATTGATTGTTGTATATATTTCCTTTTGTGTTTTTCTCTCAATTTGTACTTTCCTTAGCTTCAAACCAACACGTCTCTCATTCTTTCTCTTCTTCTTTCTTATTATTAAATGTTACATTTTTATTGGCTTTCTTGTGGTTTGTAACTATTCATTAAAGCCAGTTCTGGTTTCTCTTCTACAGTATCATTAAGGCACAAAGATGTCTTTCCATTTCCCCTTCCATCACTAAATCATTAAGCCACTTACTTTACTTTGAAAAAGTTTGCAATAAAAAATTACAGACCTCCTGTCTCAATGCATGGGAACAATGTATTTTTTGAAGAACATGTTCTCAATAAGAGAACTGTAAAATTAGATACTTCATTTTGATTATGTAGTTGTAATATGAAAAAGGATGTTCTTTTATTATTGGTTCATAATGCTTGTATTGCACCAAATTATATAATTTCTTTTTCTTATATTGGTTATGTCTCAGAAAAATATCTTAAAGTGAAAAACAATTTCCAATGTGGTATAAAAACTTTGCCTTCACATGAAAAACAAACAATATGAAATTAAGATACATATCACTTCAACTTTAAAGATTTAAATTGGTATTGTGGTTATGATAGGATATTGTGTGTTTTCTTGATGGCTATGCATGAAATTGGTCATCATCTTTACTATATAAACCTAGAAAACTCCTAAGAGCATGGACACTGGAAGAAAACTTCCCACATCCACTTTCTTAAACCTGAGTAATATGTAAGTACATTCTAATTACTTATTTTTATATATACAGAAAGATGAAATTTTTCTCTCTCAACCTAGTAACTTTGTTCTGTAGCACAAATCAACTATTGGAAAAATTCATAACAGCTAAAAATGCAGAAAATAGCAGACCACAGGATACCAAACACAAGTGAATAGACTTACAGTTCAACCTCTACATCTAAGACCATGACACATCACAGAAATTGAAGCAGAAAAATTATAGAAGCCAGATGGTTAGAATTCTGCTGAGAGATAGCATCTTTATCTATGAAGGTTTTATTTCCTTAAATAAGACTTGTTAGTGACAACATCCACTGATATTTCACTTCAGATAAGAGAGATCACAAAAGTTCCAGCCCTGGATGAAGAGCTATAGGGAATTAACAGCTGCTAATAGACAAAAAGCTCAGTTATCACCCCTGAGTAGATTCAATAGGATATGTGTGTGATGAGGTATGTGCTTGTGTAACGAAAATAATTAAGTAAGAGATTATAGATTTGACAAATATAGAGGACATGGCAGGAGCTAGAGAAAAAATGAAAGAGGAGTAAAGTACAGCAAATGTGATACTCACGTATGAAATTTTTAAAAAAATTGAAAATAATTATAGAGCATATAAGTTAGAAAACTGTAATATTTGAGATTGTATGATGTTGCTCACTTTTGATCAGATTGGAAGCACTTTAAGTGTTAACAGTAATTATACTATATATGTTAAATATTAAAGACTGTAATCTCAAACTCTGAACCAAAATATACCTTTTTCTTTGTATTAATTTTTGGGGTTTTGTTTTATAGCAACAATAAAAATAACTACTATAGATAGGTTTATGGGTAAAAAAAATTTCACCAATATTTTCTACTATAGCAGAACCGTTATTCTCCCTTACCTTTTGAATGCTAATTTTGTTCATTACAAAATTCTACATTGCTGTTGTAATTTGTTTTGTTTAATTTTTCTCTCAAAATGCTGGGTTTCTACAAGTTTTTGTTTACATAGCCTCTGAGAGAATGCGGAACTACTTTTTCTGTTTTTTTCCCTAGAAGACTTGTTATCTGTTCATATTTTTAAAGGTTTTATATTTACAGTTACCTTTTTCTATAATATACATATAATACTACTATGATAAGGGTATCCTCACTTTCTTTTATATTAGTCTTGATGTTCTCTAATATTTTCAGAATTATAGTTCTGTAGCTAATATTTGTTGATGTGTTTTGATGAAGAACTAAAATCAAAGAGGCATTCTTAGGAAAATTGATGCTTTTGTCATTTTTTCTTGTACTTGATAATTTCCATTTCTCTATCTCATCCTCAAAAGACTTTGAAATATTTTTAACCAAAGATTCAATGTTATTAGTGTTACCTCTGACATATGACAGTATTTGAGGTTACTATGGAAAAAATACTTATTCACTTTGAATGGTGAACTGTTAACATATGAAATTAATTATACCAAAAAGTCAAAATTTGTCCAATAAGGCATTTATTGGGGTTACTTACATTAGTATGGGAGAAGAAATTACAGGAGCATGGATATCTAAAAAAGTAGCTGGACTGCTGAAAGCTCTAGTATTGCTGACAGCTCATAAAATTCTTTACATGATTTATATTTAATAAATATATTTATATTTACTACTGACTGTACTAGACATATAAGGTGGGGCTGGAAGGTTTCAGGGACTTCTTGAGACTTATGTGTAGTTTAAATTCTGTGTAGTGTATATATTCCTAGGCTTAATGAGTATTCATTCAGTAAGGAATGTTTTAACTTGGAAGAAATTACTAAGAAGTCCTTTATGTTAAGCTACTACCCCTGAGGTTTTGCTTTAAGTAGTCAGTGTGACATCACATTCTTTTTAATTGTTCTTTTCCAGAGCTTCATTTGTCTTGTTTGCATAATCCTCAAATTATCTAAGGAGAGATAATCATCTTTCTGTTAATCTATATTTTCTACTTTGATTATATTGAGAATAATTTTCAAACACTTTCCTTGCTGGACTAGAGACAAGTATTCTTCCATTTTAAGGGTTTATATAAGAATTTCTTAGCATGTAAAGAACTCCCTGGAGGATTTTCTTTAAAATGTTAATTAAATTGAGAATCCCTGCTTCATGATGTAATAATATTTATAACCTGTCATGTTCTGTGAAAGAATGTTTTTCAGAATTATGATCTTCGTTTGATAGGCACCTTTGAAATCTCTATATGTTGAATTGCACAGGCACTTTTATTAACAATATATTTTGGCCTCGTTTTTATGAGTGTTAGGCAAGAATAGTAGATGCTATATCATAGCTACTTGAAATGATAATTCTTCACCTCTCCAGTATGTGTTAATGTTGTTTGCTTGTATAAATAATGGCTGGATATTTTGATTAAATTTATTACTCTCTGTGAAGAGACTAAGATAGTACCCCTCAGTGCCATTGAGAAAGGTATAGTTGATCCGGTTTATTCAGACTCTCACTTTCCCTGGTCACACTTAGCTTTTATGTTTTTCTAATAGCAATTGTATTTATTTTGCAGATTCAACAATACCTTGGTATTTAGATTGCTCTACACATTGGCCCAGTTAAACAAGAATTCTTTCTGAATGAAGAATGCTAACAATACCAATGCCCTAGTTGCCGATATTCTTTCTAGTGAACACAGTAGATTAGGTTTCTCACCAATGTAGACATCAACATTACCCATTTTTCTTGCTTCCTTCCTTTCTTTTCATTTTTGTATTAACTCCACCTGTGTTTTTATTTAATTTCCAATATTAATTTCTCTCACTATTTCAAATAAAGTAATTTTCTTTAGGTAGGTATGACAAATTTGTGGCTTTATAATGAGCCTCAGAGCCTGAGTAAATATTTAAAGAATTCCATTGCAATAGTTAGGTTGAAAACTTATTTTTTGAGTGTAATGTTTCTCTAGAACAGAATGAAGGGAGCCATTAGTGACTCTTGTATAAGCATCTCACATATCAAGATCCCTCTCTTATAAATGAATGTCCATTATTCTTTTGTACTGCTTTTGAAATTTATTCCCATGTTGTAACTTGGCTAAGAGGAAGTAAGCCTTAAAACATCTGAAATTTGTACAAAACTGCAAAATATAGTTGTAGAGAATGAAAAAAAAAATATCTATAAGGCCTGTTAAGGCAGACATGGTGTCATATCCTTGATAGCAGAGCATGGAAAAGAGCAATGTGGTTTTAGCTTGTATTCCTGGCATAAAATTCCTACTTTGTGGACTTGGGAGTGAAGAAAATAGAAGTTGGATTTTACCTCCTTTATACTAGATTGTTGACAATTTTCTTATTTATTGACTTTTTTTATTTTAAAGGTTTTTTTTTTTCCTAATAAAAATCACAGTTCACTTTTCTTTTCCCTGCAGTCCTATAACACACATTCCAGCTTTCTTCACATTCCCATCTACTTCTCAAAGAGGATAGGACCTCCCTTGGGTATTCACCAAAATATTCCTCTGGGTTGTCAAGTTGAGACAGGACCAACTCCCCTCCCCTTATCAAGGATGAGTAAGGAATTTCTCTATAGGCAATGGTTTCTAAATTTTAGTTTATATACCAGGGATAAAAACTGGTCTCACTACCAGAGGCCACAAAACTGCCTAAGCCACACAATTGTCATCCGTATTCAGAGGGCTCCATTGAATTGACACAGGTGACCACATCCTAAATATAACACCGGTAGCACAGACACTAAGAACAACAATCAATAAGTGGGACCTCCTGATAGTAAGAAGCTTCTGTAAAGCCAAGAGCACAGTCAATAAGACAAAACTACAGCCAAAAAATGAAAAATGATTTTCACCTACTCCACAAGTGTCAGACAACAGATCTCTAAAATGTATACAGAACTCAAGAAACTACAGCCCAAAATCTTGAATAACCCAATCAAAAAATGGGGTTCAGAACTAAAAAGGGAATTCTCAGCAGAAGAATTATGAATAGCTGAAAAGTATTTAATAAAGTGTTCAACATCTTTAGCCATCAGAGAAATGGAAATCTAAACAACTTTGAGATACCACCTGACACCTGTCAGTTTGGCTAAGATAAATGATACAGATTACAGATGACAGCCTATGCTGGAGAGATTGTGGAGCAAGGGGAACATTCCTCCATTGTTGGTGGGAGTATAAGCTTGTTCAACCACTCTGGAATGCAGTATGGTGATTTCTCAGAAAACTGGGAAACTGTCTCCCCAAGGATCTACAGTCTCATGACCTGGCATATACCTTAAAGATACACATTTGCACTCCAAATACATTAGCTCAACTGTGTTCATAGCAGCATTATTTGTAATAACAAGAACCTGGAAACAACCTAGATGTCCCTCAACTGAAGAATGGATTAACAAACTGTAGTACATCTGCACAGTGGAATACTACTCAGCAGTAAGAAAAAATGATATCCTAAAATTCACAGGTAAATGGATGGATTTGGAGAATATGCTCCTGAGTGAGGTATCACAATCTCAGAAAGATAAGCAGGGGATGTACTCACTCATTAGTGGACTCTAAACAAAAAAGCAAAAAGCAAAGCATGTCCAAGCTGCAAACCACAACCCCTCAACAGCTTGGGATCTGAAACATCTTGGACTGTCACCTTGGATGCCACTCCCTCTAGAGGAACACCTGACTAAGTTGATGTTGGGGCGAGGAAACTGGATGTGCCATGAGTGGATGCTGAACTAAGCATATTGGGATATTGGGACCCCCTGCCCTTGCTGGGGAGATGTGGAGAAGAGAGAGTCACTTGAGGGAGTGGGAGGGGTAAGGGATCTTGAACAAGGGTATACACGGATAGAAAATGTGACTTTATTCCTAATAAAAAAGTATGATACAAATAAAAAAAAAGATAGTCTATATATAGTCTTCTGCTGATCATTTGATCTTAACACAGTTCATTCAACACAATGGTATTGTAACATATTTTTTTCTTGTCACTCTGTTTTATGTTATTTTTTAGAAAATAAAGTCCTTTTAAAAAAGATAAGATAGTATGCATATATATGCATACATATATGCATGTATATAAAAATATGCAACTAATATAGATTAATGAGATGTTGATTCACTACAATAGTATTTTTTAAAGATACATGCGGGAGAAAAGGTCTTTTTCCTGTTGGCTTATGTGTAGATTTTAAATAACAGCTCACTACAAAAATTGATGTAAGTGTTTCTCTAATAAAACTTCAAAATGTAATCATACTGTTACATAGGAACTAATACACAATAGAATATGAGCATAACAAAAACTACATAAACCTAGTAGGCAAGACCACAGGCACAATCGTACATATTGTTTAGAAGAATGAATGCTTGTGATGGATTTTCTTGACTAGGTTACATGAGATGAGGAGAAAAATCTTTGTCATGAGAAGAACCATTCCCTGTGCTGAAACTGACAGCAGATTTGGAAATAATGATCAAACTGTCAGCATTTATTGTTCTAATCCTGACCATGAACACAATGTAAACAGCTACTTCAACCACCTGCCACCTTGAAAACTTATCCTTGATTAAATGAATCCTAGAACTATGAATAAAATTGTATCCTTCCTTTTAAAGTTGCTTTGTTAAGGTATTTTTGTAACAGGCAGCAAAGGTAACTGAGAGGTCTTGGTTTTTTGTAATCTAGTAAGCAATATCATCAGTGTTTTTGTGATTAGATTTCATTTGCATATTTGCTGATTAAAGTTGCATATGCACTTAGTGGCTAACAGTAAGTTTTGGAGGGACTGGAGAGATGGTTCAGAGGACTTAAGTTGTCTTCAGAGCACCCATGTTATGACATCGTCACAAACATCAGTAATCAAGCTCCATACGATCTGCCATATGTTTTGGCCTCTGTTGGCATCTGCACAGATGTACTCAAACACATATATTCATATAAGTATGGTTAATAAAATTGGTATTTTTAAAAACTAACCAGGAATAGAGCAAAAAATACAAATGAAGGAATAATTAATTTAGTCATTCTATATAATTTACTCTAAAATTTAAATGACATATATATTATAAAATAAAAAGTTAATTAGTAAATTATTATTGATTTTATTTGTCTGAGTGAGAAAAATCTACAATATTATTGAAACTACTAAGAAGAAAGTGAAATATAATTTTGCATTACCATTTTTACAAGATGAATATTTTCATTTTAAAAACAACATTTCTTCCTTAAGGAATATTTATTTGAGATTTCTTCTGTATTTTCTTTTACTATTTATATTGGTAACTTTCTATGTTTAATTTTTGGAATTTGACTTTTTTAAATTTATTTTTTAATAAAGTCTCATTTTTTATTCATGTATCCTCTTGTTCATACTCCCTTCCCCCTCCTGCTCCTCTTCACTATGTAGTGCTGGCTGGTTTATAAGTCACTTTGTAGTTCAGGCTGGCTTTGAACACAAAGTTCTGACAGCCTCTGGCTCCTGAATGCTGAGATTAAAAGCATGTGCCACTAACCCTAGCTTTACAGTGTGATATTAATTCTATTTTCTATTGACATAATATTCTCAATTTCTTTGGGATATGATACTAGTCTTTATGCAAGGTAGAGAATAATAAGGATAACTTACCTACTTAGACCCAGTTTAGCTCGATATATATTCATATATGTACATACAAACACACACACACACACACACACACACACACACACACACACACACACATCTTCCCAGCATATGACTTAGAGCCTCTTGCTGGGAGCTGCATGCAATTATCTCTATATACAAAACTGTAGCTACCCAAATTCATAGCTAACTAACAGGACTTCAGATCCCCTATATGTGGTCAAACACATCCTAGAACTGAAAGCAATGTGCCAATCTTGTCAAGGAAGGATCTTGTGCATGATTAGTAAACAAACTGTTTCCTCTAATTAAACTTTTAGGAAAAATCATTTATTCACCATCTTATACATATTCATTGGTAAGCTTGTATATAATTAAAATCAGGTACACCATGGGAAAAGATGTGCAAGGTGAACAAAGGTTTACATGCCTGGAATCTTCACACCATCACTATCCACCAGTTCCTCCTTCTCTTGAGCTTCCAAAAGTAGTCACTAAGAAGTAACTAAGGGCATTTGAATAGATTTCACTAGAGCCTGTAGATTCCTTACAACAAATCTCTTCTGTGGTTTTTATCTTTATAAAATTCAGTTACTTGGCTATTTTTTTCCTATCTCTTCAGTTCTTTCAACCTGGAGACATGTATGTTCAAGTGCGCATTCTTCCACTTCCATTTAGAAAGATAACTTAAACAATATATAGTTGTATATTTCTAAACTTGTGTTATCAAGCTTCTCTGGATATAAACAAGTTCTATTTTCCTATTTCATTAATCCATAGAAGTAAGTTAATATTAGAAAAAACATTTTCTAGAAATTATATTTATATGAATGGTGTATCAGAACAGTATCACTTGGATCTTTTTTCAATTATTTAACCAATTATGCCTAAATCAGCAAAGCATTATTTCTTACTATTCCAATTGCTTGATTGTTTTTCTTTCAATTCTGGCTATTTACTTTAATTACACTATTTATTGATTTCACTCTTATGCCTTTTAATATTATAAACTTTAGGTTTATTTTAAATTAAATTTCATTTCTTAGTTATATATTGTTCCTTTTCAAATCACAAATCAACTTTCCCAATTACAAGAAATAATTAGGTAATTATAATTATAATCCATTTATTCATTTTTGGAAGGGTTGATAATTATATCATCTTCAAAACTGGGATGGTATCAAGCCACTTTCTATCATTCAAGAAGTAACTACATACATATTATAGTAGTCTTGTTTTTACAGGCACTCTACATGTCCTGTGTCTCATCCCCAGTTATTTTTAATATTGACAGTATTATAAATGGATTCTAAAGTATATTTGTAATTGTTTTTCCTGGCATATAATATAATGATTGTGCTTTGTAATGCATTATTTTTGTGTTTCCCAGAATTGGCTATTAGGGCGTAAAACTGAGGTCAAAGATGCAGAAATGACAAGATTTCAAAGATACTGTATTCTGATGGGGGCAACCCTATTTAGGACTGAAATGTATAAACTAGATATATCTTCCTAAAGTCCAAGTATCCTTCAAGACTTCAGTAAAATAAAGAGAGAAATAATAGACCTGTTTCTATCTGCCACATTCTATGGGTTGTATCATTGTTTTATAGTAGCTAATTACTTGCCCAGGTGAATGTTTTGTTATTCTTTTATTAACCTATTTTGTTTCATCTTCTTCTAAATTGAAATTAAATTAAAATTGATTGCTAAAGATTCTTTCCCCTCTCTCTCTCTCTCTCTCTCTCTCTCTCTCTCTCTCTCTCTCTCTCTCTCTCCCTTCCTCCTTCCCTCCCTCCCTCTGTGTGTGTGGGGGGGGGGGACGTGTATGTTTGTGTTGAGATCTTCAGTTATATATAAACTTTGATTTTCTCAATTAAACATCTATGTCAATACATTTCCTTAATGGTTTTTAACGTGTTTAAATTTCAAGTCTTCTATTTTAAGAGATATTTACATGTGTGTGTGGGGGGGTTCTGCCAATGTGTTTGTCTTTACGCAGTTACCTGTAGAGGCCAGGAGAAGTCAGATCCCCTAAAGCCAGAATCACTGGCCTTTGTAAGCTACCTTATATTGCCTCTGGGAACTGAATGATCAGTATTCTATGACTTCTATAGGATGTAAAGAAGTAAGTCAGGAATATCTATCGACAAAGTAATGTAAATGTACAGATAGAGGACCAAGATTAACCAATAAGAGAAAGAGGCCTCAGAAAATAGCCTTGTGATCTTGCCAAATAGATGCAAAATTCAAAATAAAAGCAATGAAAAACTTGAATCCTAAGTTGTTCATTGGAATTATTTTAGCATATCATATTAAATACTTCAGGAACGCTTGGGGATGCTGTCTCATGTGTACACAAATCTCAAAGAGCAGTATGTCAGTAATGTGAAAGCATTGAGAGACTTTATTTTTTACTCTGTGTTATAATTCTGTTCTATCATTATTAATTAAAAATGTACTTTGTTCTTTAAAAACAAGACAGAAAATATTTTGCTAGTAGCTATACCACTGATTTCTAGGCCTCAGAAATCTGAAAAAAAAACAAAAACAAAAAACCCTACACTTTAAAACTAATCCACTTATAGGCACTTAATTTTGAAAACTATAGGAAACTAATATGATATTAAAATATAAATTTTCTTGTTATTATTTTTGCTTATGATTATTGGAAGGTACTACTTTGTAATAGGATAAGCATATGGGTTATGTAAGAATGGCACCAGTGTCAGAAACACTTACAAATGTAAAAGTACTGTTCACTCATCCTTTCAATGTTTCTAGTAAGAATACTTAAGATACTTAGCAAAGCTAAGACAGAGTAAAATCACACTGTATGCCTCACTGAGGGCTGAGATTCAACTTGCTAAAACACAGTACAGGAAATAGACACATCTAGTCTAGTGAGAACTGTACTGCTTTCATCTTGCTTCTTTACAGAAGATAAGTAAAAGAATGCTTCTGATCAATTTTTTTGGTTTTTACCACTTTTCTCTCCTTTTCCTTCATGGGAAATGGCACTAATCCTAATTTTCTCTCTTAAACTGTCAGTCTGTAGTAAAATCATTTTATCCAATTATCCGAAAATAAATATTTTTTTCTCAATGGTCTCTTATTATTGCTAGCTCAGTGGTATTTCATTTTCCAGTTTAGAAGACTATGTAAAAACCTTCAATAAAGATATACAGCATATTTTACAAATAGTTTTTTTTTAAGAAAATAACTTTACTTTTAGAAAAATCATTAAGTCATATTTAATAAGTAACAGAATTCATGTTTTTTTAGCTCCAGAAATTTTTTTTATCTTATGCTGAATGTACTAGACCAAGTTTAACAAACACACCTTTTGAAATTTATGTCTGCCTCCCACTACTTTAGAAAGGTCATCATATGAAAAGATATTTTAGTTATCACTAGTGCTGCCAATTTAATGATATCACTGTTTACTTAGCTATGAAAATTACTTTTTTAGAATAAATATTGTATTATAAAATGCTGATGTCACTATATTAAAAAAAAAAAAAGGAGTCATAGGAGATTTGGGAAGCATTCCAAATTAACTTAAGGTGATTTTTGTAGCAAGCTAAAGCTTAAGACATGAAGCTATCAGTTTTGAAGGAAACAAAGGAAGCACATCTTTGCAGATAATTCTGATTCTGTTATCCAGTGATACTCCCAGGTATACAATTGGACATTCCCCTACAGTTTTTACAATAATAAACCAAACTGCTGCTCCCTAGATGGACAGAAATCACACATAGAGCATGCTCACTTTCTTTGTACTGAAGAGCACCACAGAATCAGTGAGGAACTGGCAGTGAAGGAGTAAAACTTCAAAAGAGATTTTTAGTCAGCACAGAATTAATTAGCCAAGAAATTTTAAGAAATAAAATTCTGGGAGGAAATCAATTATTCTTCTAGTGATCAGGCACATATGAAGCACTAGTTGAATACAGTAGCTGATAATGTTGCCCAATGTGATCACATGTGAAGAAATGTCTTAAAGAGTAACAGCTCAACTTGGAAAATTGGAAACTGAGGTTAATTCCGCAGTTCTGAACGTAAGTATGTTGTTACTGAGATACAGTGAATCTATTGGAATCTAGTGACAATTCAGTTTTCATTACTCATTTATGTTATTTTTAAATAATGCTGCATCTCCTGGGTAATATTGTCAATATTTATAATTCAAACAGAATTATATCTCTTTCTCACTTCAACCCCCCCCCCCCGCTGCCTTCCCTTCACCCCTTCTGTATACCTCCATTCTCAAGTTGATAGCCTTTTTCTTTATTATTATTACATATATACGTATAGATATCTGTGCATCTATATACACAAATATGTATGGATATACCCCGCTGACTCAATTTTTGTTATCTGTGTGTCATCACACATCAAGGCTGACTACTCTTCATTGGAAAACAGCAAACATTTGCTGTCTGTAGCTCTTTGTAAGGGTAAGATTTCATGAAAATTTTCTACTTCTATTTTAACACTCTCATTGATTCTGCATGTTATCATTAATTCTAGTAACTCCCTTCATTCTGTAAATCAAATATAAACTTTATCAATTCCTTCAGTCAATTTTTTACATACCCTCAGGTTCCTCAGAATTACTGGATCTCTGAGTCTGTACTACCTTTCTAATTGTCTTTTTGCAATATCTTTTTATCCAAATGGCCATAAAGACATTAAATGCTGTTGTTGCTTTCCAGTGAAATTGAAATGCTTTGTTATTTTTTTATTTCCAAGGAAACTTTTATTTAAGCATATAACTATGGCTTAATGATTCTTGTTTTCTA
Organism: Sigmodon hispidus; assembly: GCA_004025045.1. Classification (NCBI taxonomy): domain Eukaryota; kingdom Metazoa; phylum Chordata; class Mammalia; order Rodentia; family Cricetidae; genus Sigmodon; species Sigmodon hispidus. The sequence goes on along the minus strand of PVIH01009783.1, from coordinate 23,685 downwards.
TACTGGTTTAGGAATGTCATTGAATGTTGGCAAAAAAATGTTATAATTTTGCCCTGGTAGCTAAAAAAAAAACAATAAAATCAACTCATTCCCTGAGGATTTGTTAACAAAAGTGAGTCCTTATTAAAATGATGCAAAAATGTGTGTGCCATTCTTGCAATAAATACAAGTATCAGATACCTATGCTGCTGGCATATATGCCTCAGGATATTGCTGAATAAACTAGTGAATTATATTTGCATCTGGCAAGCCTCACCAAAGGATGCAGTCTGTGCTACTTATTTGTCCCTTCACCATTATAAACAAGACATGCAATTGATTTAGACAGCTGTAACAGCATTCTTTTCAGTTTTGTTTTGTTTCCTGTTCTATACAGGTGTATGTTATTTGTAGAAAGAAAGATTTTACATGGCATGTGGCTAAGTGGACCAGGATATTTGGTATGTGCTTTCAAGGGATAATACATATGAAATCTAGGACTTTATGTATTGTTGAAAGAACATTGCTCTGGGGCTAGAGAGATGTCTCAGTGGATAAGAGTACAAGTATATTTTGATAGACCCCAGACTCAGGGTACTATCCTCGGAAAGGGGGGCCCCAAGAATCTAGACTCTAGGCCGTTGATGTAAAATAATATGAGGTTTATTACATCTGCAGATGGGCTACCTCCCTGCCTCGGGAAGCAAAGGAGTAGCAAGGGAGGGGCAATCACATATCTCTTTTATAGGCTAAGACCATAAAATCACCATAGCAATAGGGGCAACACATGATTGGTCACTTTAAAGGTCACACTATAATCGTAAGGTTGCTCACAGTGGTCATGGGGTTGCCTTAAGACCAGCTGGTCAGGAGGCTTTTAAAACAGGGTGTTGGTCACCGCTATTCTGCTCGGAACATCTGGTATTTTAATCACAGTTTCGACCAGACCATTATGTCCTATCTGAGTTGATTACAGCTATCTGGGCTGGGTCACTCTGTTTCCTGGGACAGACTTTAGTTCCTTGCTCTCATGGGGTGGGGGGTGCTCTGCTGGATACCTGAACTGAATGCCTGGGTCAAGCCCTAGAACCCAGGGTCCTTCATATTTCTGGTCTATAGAGCTGAGTCAGCAGTTAAGAGCACTTGCTCTTACAGACAACAGAGGTTCAGTTCCTAACAATTTCATGGAAGCTCATAGCCATCAGTAATGAGAGAGAGAGAGAGAGAGAGAGAGAGAGAGAGAGAGAGAGAGAGAGAGAGAACAGAATAAAAAGAACTTTGTTCTATGGTTGATAAAGTATAAAAGTACAATGTGTTTACTCTCAGGCAGAGTTGTGTTGCTTTATTTTTCTATTTCAATTTCTTTTTTTGATTTTTTTTAATTTATTTTTTATGAATAACGTTATTTTTGAAGTTAGAGTGTCATCAAATTGAAATATTGTCCCCGGTTAGGTTATTCTGATTATTTTAAATTTTAAAAATAAAATGAGTTTAGTACACTGCAAATCAGTCAAAGGGAATGTCAGTAATAATAACCCAATAGGCCACTGTTAACAACTTTATACCCATGTTTTATCACACAAAATATCAGCATTAAATGTGTGTTATTCTGACTCAATGGCTTCAGTAATTAGAGATTTTTTCATAGTGGAATTGTGAAATAATCTTAATAATCACTGAGATAACTATACATAAAATCTTGCCATAGAATATAAAGATAACACTGTACACAGAGATACAATAAAGTTAAAAGTCATGAAAATATAGGAACTTGATTGAGCATTATGTGATGAACACATAAAGGGACATTCTTTCCACTGAATATCATGACATCAAGAGATACCTATTGATGCTGGGAGCAGAATTATCATGCTATTCACAGATTAAAACAAACATGCAGACTCTGACATGGTGTTAGTCTCTGGAATAAAGGACCTGAATACATGAAAATAATTCTAATTTCATCATTTTATCAATTTCATATTGATATAAAAATGCAAGCAGAGGAAGATGCTTTGGAGATGTGAGAACTTTTGTAAGAGACTGGACAAAATATATAGTGAGACTTTTGTCTATTTATTTATTTATTATTTGGTGATTTATAAAACAATATATGAATAAATATTGGTATATATGCACAAGTATATATATATGTAGAAAAAACATCAGTAACAAAACTTTAAGTCTACAATACATTTTTTACAATTAATATGTACAAGGTTTTAGCCAATTTCTGGACCTTATCATGACCTTTCAAAACTAAAACTTCTGTTGAATTTATTTTTTATATACTAGGGTACTTGTTAGAATTCAGGATATGTATTTTCATGACTTTTTTATATTTTCACACTATTTTTACCACTTTACACGGTGAAACCATTTATTATTCAATATAAACAAAGCAAACTGGTGGATATGGATTATTGAGGACAGCTAGAAAAACTATAGCAGTGCTGACTACCTTATTACACTTTTCAATGATATATTAGCTTTGCTAAATATGTCTTATAATTTATTTTTTGCTTGTCAATGTATAAGTTTAAAAAAATAGTGTTTTCAGTAATAAAAAATATAATGACATTCTGAAATTTGCAGGCAAATTGTTGGATCTGGAGAATATCATGCTGAGTGAGGTAACATAGACCCAGAAAGATAGACATGGAATATACTCACTCATAAGTAGCTTTTTGACTTAAAGCAAAAGATAGCCAGGCTATAATCCATAATCCCTGAACAATTTGGGAACAGGAGAATCTTAAGAGTGGAGTATCGAAGTGAATCACTATTAGTATGTGGGGTTTGAAATGAGATTTAAGCTTCAGCAGTGCTTCTTTCACTTATGTGGGTGCCCTTGTGTTGGGAGTATAAATAGTTGGGTTATTGAAGAGTTGGGTGTTATTCTGATGCATCTGTCTGTATAGATAATTCGAAATATACACTTTGCAGCTCTTAGTAATTTTTTTTTTTTGTTCTGTGGGTATAGTGGCTTGATTAGTACGTTATGAGCAGACTTTTTTTTGGGCGGAGGTGGTCTAGTATTTTTGGTATTCTGTAAGCTTCTTTACGGGTATTTTGTTCTCTGGAGACAGGAAGAACAAAGCAGAGATGCTACAGAGATGCCAGGGGATGCAGAGGAAAGAAGTTGAAATGCTGCTGAGAAAAGTTACAGAGTCGCGTGGCATGGCTGAACAAGATAAGACTTATGGGTTGAGTTAAAATGAAGGAGTTAGCAAGTTATACGCCTGGGCCCTAGGTCAATCAGTTTAAAATTAGTATAAGCTTTTGTGTGATTATTTGGTGCTAAGCAGCAGTGGGACTTCGAGTAGGTCTGAATCTCAGGGCTAGGCCTGAAAGTATGGGCCAGAAACCTCATATTACACCCCCTAATTACAAAGTTCAATATGAGTGCTGTTAGACAAAGTTTAGCATGGCATGCTTGTCAGCCATGTTTCTAAACTGAAGCTCTTACAATTGATCTTTGTATATGGGACACAGATGTTTTCAATCGTACGTAATCAGTTTGGTTGGTTGGTTTTTGGTTTTTGACATTTCCAGGCATTTTTCTAAGTATCACTTACTGTCCTAGAACTCACTTTGTAGATCAGGCTGGCCTCAAAATTGGAGATCTGCCTGTCTCTGACTCTCACATATTGAGATTAAAAGCATATACCATCACCACCCAGCTGGTCTTTAGTGTTAACTTTAGTTTTTAATATGATCACAATGGTTCTGTGAGAAGCTGGGAAAAAGGAGATAAGGCTGACTCATCCTCTGCTCTAACTCCATGAAAATTCATTAAAATCAACAGGTAAATTATATTTTAAAACAATGATGAGCTAGGAAATCCTTGAAAACTGCACTTCTGATCTTTGTGTCACACATGTGAAGCAGTTCCTAATTTAGTCATGTCCTGCTGTCAAGAGCTTGTCAAGACTAGGTACAAACATCCCTTCCCTAGCTCCTCCTACAAGTATTCTCTAATATCTTAGATGCAGTAAAATCTAATCCCATAGGAAAGAAAAGAATTTAGGATTTATTTTCTAAGGAGGGCTCTGGGTGAGAACTTTATAGTGTTTCATGTCAGAGATCTACTGCTGCATTTCTTTTTACATGATCCATGTGTTATGTACATAAAAAAATAAGCTGCCTATGCTTGACTCTGCATGATAGGCATGCAAATACCTTAAAAATTAATTTTTTTGGCATAGCAGAAAAGCCTTAACAGTTAGAAGCATGATCAGAAGATATGGTTTTAGTTTCTACTACATGAAACTACAGCTTCAAATGACCTTCTGTCTTCTTATGTCTTCTTCAAGTACACAAACACAAGTGACAAAAAATTATACACACACATACATGCACTCACACACATTTCATAAACGTTTTTTAATTTAATTTAGAAATTTTGCTAAATCTTGGTCTTTAAAAACAATTTATGATGAATTACAAAAAACCTAGTGCTGATAACAAAATCATCATTATTCACTTGTTACTTGTGTCTTAATTTTCTTACCTAATGTGATTGAAGACGTTATAGAAGTGAATATTCAGCCTGCAGACGGTCCATTTCCCAGACTCATACATTAAGGAACAAAGTTAGATTTGGAAGCCAGGTTTTTAAAAGATTATAATTTGTGTATGTGTGTGTGTGTGTATGTGTGTGTGTGTGTATGTGTGTTAAAACTGAGAGCTTAAGACTTTGTATCATCATGCCACATTTTCATGTCAGTGAATACTCTAGTTACATTAAGCTTATCCCATCATTTCCTGTTGATTCATTTTAACATTTTTGGTTTTCAGTACATTTTCTTTTCTTCTCTCACTGAGGACACAGCATAATGCAGCATTTCCTTCATGAGTCATCTCCTCATTATGAATCTCTATTCTCTTTTTGTGCTAAAACAGCAGTACATGCCTGCATATGCTTGGGAGTTGCTGAATTCCTCAATGTCATGCTGTCAGCTCTAGTTTCTCCATCTGTCACAATGCCTTCAACTGCCACATTTCACTGTCTCAGCCCACATTTAGTTTGTTGATTGGAACTGCAACATCTATCCTTAGGTCAACACCCACTTACCCATTTTCTTTTATTCTCTCTCTCTCTCTCTGTCTCTCTATCTCTCAGAAATATTTGTCATCCAAGGAGAGCTCATAATGCAGGACCTGGGCCTGAATTAAATTCAGTAGTTCTGTATTTTCTATTTTATTGCTACTGAGATGTGTTATGTACTTAGTGTTCTCAGTGTTCTTCTGATTCAGGAAGCTGGGGTATGGGGGTGATGGTGAAGGAATAGGAACTTGGCCTAGACTCATCTCATCTGGGGCTGATCTAAAATGTTCTTTTCATATAACATTTCTATAAATATATGCACAAACATTTTTAAAAATAATTTCTCTTTTATGCTGACAATTATTACATTGAACATTGTAAGGCTAGAGACTGTGTTTCAGCAGTCCAGGAACCTCATCTCCTGAAACTTAAAGTGAATGGCATAATTTAGGCTTGTGCTAACTTTGTGTTCAGCATGTTTCCCATTTTCATTAATTTTATTGTTTGTTTGAGAGGATTCTTCATCAGCTAGCAATGAGTGAGTGGTTATTCCTATTTATTTTAGCCTGCCCATCATGCCACAAAACTTAAATAATTCTTTTAAAAGTATGCAGTACTCTTTCCCTAGGCAAGGATACAGATAGTTTTTCTGGGTTTTAAGAACCTGGAAATGGTCCTTATTATATCAGGATCAACAGAGACAAGGTGAAAATAAACACAAGGTGACTAACTTCTACATAATCAGAATTGTCATTTCAATAAAATAATTGAAGAACAGCAGTCACTATAAAAGGAGTGACTGCATTCAGGGTGGCAGGTAATTTAGAGGTTTTATAGGTCAGGAAAGGTGACTGAGGGGATAGCAGATTTCCTCTGAAGGTCAGGTCCCCTGCAGTCTCAAGGTGATAAATACCAGTGGTGGTTGGTATGCAGATTTTCTCTTCAGAACTCTACAGCCAAGAGTGCTATCAGTCAAATCAAATTTTTTGCTCATTGTTTTTCTGCCTGTTGAGGCTTTTAGGTCAATACACTTCCGTCCTGATTTCACATATCTTTTTTGTAGGCAAAAATATTCCTCAAGTAATGTTTTGTTTGCTATAATATGCAAAATTAGGCAACAAACTGAAGCAAAAAAAATATTGCAAAATAATAATCTTTGTGTCACAAGTACAAATAAAATAAAGTAAAAATACTCCAGCAGAGCAATACTTTTTGCAGAAAAGGTATGCCAGAACCCAGACAAAGTTATTGAACACATGAGGCCAAGGTGACATTTTTGACTTTGACTTTATCTCATCCCATTGGTGACAACTTGATTTTATAGTCTGACCAGACCACATTACCAGGCATGAGTAAGAAGGGTGTGCTAAAACTCAATGATGTATATAGATTTGTCATAAAATGTGCAAGTTTAGAACATATGAAGTTTTTGTGAGGCTAGCAACATGTAATAGAAAGATTAATACAAAATACTTTATTATTGCAAACTCTCAATCTTTATCATGCAGTTTTTCCAAACTTTTTAAAATCTCTAGTAACAATAAATTATTATAACTCATGGCTTAATCATGGCTTAAGATGAGTCTGCCTTTCTATGAGTAACCACTGCAGAGTCAAATTGCCCTCACACAACAGGCATGTTAAGTTTTATCTCTGCCCTGATATTCAGTTCTCTTGAAAAGAAGAAATTTTAAAACAGAAGTTTGTAGTGTTGTTTTGCATATCCTCTATGAAATAAAGATTGCCTGGTGATCAGAGGACATAGACAGCTGCAGAATTAATCTTAGAGAAGAGGGAATGGTAGCACACACCTTTAACTTAGCACTCCAGAGGCAGCCAGATCTCAGTAAATTTGAGATCACCCTGGACTACAGATCAACTCAGTTCAAAAGAGAAACAGAGGCTGGCAGTGGTGGCACACAATTTAAGTCCTAGTGCTGTACCCTGGTCATGTGAACGCTGAAGAGTTCACATGGGATGTTCACCACCAGGGATGTGAACTCTTCAAAATACAAAGGCAAGGTTTATTAAAAAGTACAAGCTGTGGCAGGGACCTGAATACAAACACACTGTTATATCAGAGGCTAGGGGAGATACCCAGCCCTGTGCAAGGTGAGATTTTAAAGGCAAAACCCATAAAATTACACTTCAATTAGGGGTCTCAGTAAAGATACAATTCTGATTAGCTCATCTTTAGGGACTTTCCAGAATTCTGTTACATTACCCTTCAGATTATTCAGTTGTTTGTTAAACACTTTTTGTATAGACTATCTCTTGTGCTGGAATATTCTGTGGTTAATTAGTTGCTATCAGATGGCCATAGGCTATCTCCACTCTCTCCTGTACTAGGATATTTTGACTGACTTCGTATTTTCAAACTTGGAACCTATGTTATCAAAAAGCAGGCTTGGTTCAAGCTGGGGTCAGGGCCCTATTCAAAAGAGAGGTACTTCTCTGGTTCTTCACCCAGCCCTTGGGGTCCCATGATTCTGCTTCCAGTTATTGGGAAGCATACAAGACTTTAATCCAAACACTAGGAAGGTTTTGACAGGAATGATATATAAGGCCTTATATATAAATATAAGACATGAGGAGACATGTTTTCTGCCCTGCACTTCCCTTTTCTCATCCCCCTTTCCCCTTCCCTTTTGGCTCAGTACTCATATGTGTTCAATCTGAGGAATTTTGGATACAGAATCTACCCTTTTGGGCATAAGGACTAAGTAATGGTGAGAAGTTTCTCTAGGGCTTATTCTTCTGTCTTTCTGATCTCAGCTTTACCCCAATATATGGTTCTAGATTTTTATTAAGGGACCAATTAAGATTTCTCAAACAAATGTTTACTGGACTTTTACTATTGTCTTTCTCTCTAGGACTAACACAAGAATTTTTATAGTACAGGTCAAAGACTAAAACTGCCAAATTCTTTTGGGATCTCTGGCTTATGACATGAATCAAACTGTAAGGAGCCTCAAAAACATTTCTGGGTTTTAGCCAAGTAAGAAACCAAGTAATTTTGTTTGGTTGGTTGGTTTTGTTTATTTGGTTTTGAGATCTTTTATTCTGAACTGCCTACCAAATTTGTACTTTTTGTTTCCATTAACAAGCTCTTGATTGAGCCAAGAGTTATACCTAATTGCCTTTTATGAAAATGGTAGGATTGTTGATCTGGCTTTTAAATAGGGAAATTAGGCATTTCAGTCAAGATATTTCTCCAGTGGGTTCTTAAAGAACCTGAACATATAAAATAATTTTGTTTGTCTAACATGAAAGAAAATCCTTGACCAGTTCCTGGAAAGAGATGTGAGGAAAGCATAAAGGTTTGAGTTATTAGCATTATCAGTCCTGAGAAGAGTTTAATAAACTAGCCTGCCATCACCTTAGGCTTAAAAGTTATCCTATAATAAAGAAAAGTAGATTCATACCTGTTTATCACAAACTATCTCTTTCCCAAAGATTGAACTATGCCCCTCTCCCATAACGTTAACTACATATAATTCTGTACTGCATTTTTCAGGAATGAACAATCATGCTTTTATTTTAAAAATTTATTATGAACACATGGTATTATAATCACTTATTGTTATGACTACCTTGCATTTCTGCCATATTATAGTAAACTTGTTATGACTCCCTTGCAAATATAGACTGTTATGTCCAAATTGATATACCTCTTTTATGCTTCTGTACCTCTGCTAGTTTCTCTGCCAAATCTTCTACTACTGAATAGTAAACCCCTGTCTTAACCAGGTCCAATACTGATCTCTTGAACCCCACCTTTAAGGATAGGCAAATCCTATACATGATTACAAACAAGGTAGCATTAATTAATTGCTTGCATTAAATAATTTGGTCAGGATTTGAGTTGTGGTCTTTCTTTCTTCTCATGTCTGTAGGAGAAGCTACTACAGACAATAATCTCTAAATGTCCAAATCAAATTGCATAATTTCTTGTTAGGCTCACAGTAACATCTGTTCACTGTGCTATTTCTTATCATTAGTTCCAAATAATCTTCAAACTGATGAACCCAGGATTAACTTTGAGAATCTTAATAGTTATTGAAGTATCTAGAATTAGCATCGTATTCCTACAATATATTCTGTAAATAAAAGGAGAAAATAAAGTTACCCATCATTTAATTGTTAATTTCTATATTCAGTGAATTCTTTTTTGGGGGGATATACATAAGTACAGCAGAGAATAAAGGTCAGAAGCACTAAATATGAGAAGCCTTTTTGACCAAGAAGAAAATTATTAGTGATAAGTACTTTTCTATATATCATTTTTATAGATTTAAGCCTAATGTCTGAAAATGTGATGTCCTGGACTATGGAGAAAACCTACCAAGGATTTGGTTCATTAGGTTAAATTCTTTTCAGTGTTTGAGATCAAGTGGTTGACAAAATTAATCACTTTATTTTTACTAATTAAGACTAGTTGAGAGTTTTGTCTTCCAGGGTCACATGGCCTGATAGTAAACTTAACTGTCATTAGCTCTTCTTTTGCCTACTGTCCCATCTATGTGAGGGTGAGTCAAGGTCTTGTTTGACATTGGCTTTGTTTAGAAACACTGAGAAAATTTGTCTTCTGTGTTGACACTATTCATTATAGACAAGAATGGTTAGTAATTAGATATCACTGGTTGGTGTCTCCATGTCCAAACTAAACAAAAAAAAAATTTCTAAAGTGATGAGCATCTATTATAAGATTGAAGTAATGACTAACCTGGCATCTTCAAAGTCAATTTATTTTAGGGTACTCCTCTAGAGATGATATATAAAAGATATTAAAGAGACATAAAAATGAAAAGAAGTTTTTGACTAATGTTGAAGGAAATGTGAAGGTAAAAATAAGTCAAAAGTTATTATTGTTAGCTCTCCATATCAAGTAGAGAAAAGCAATAATACACAAACACCATCAAAAGGATGCTTACAACAATGTACAACTTCTAAACTAAAACTATGAAACTGGAGTTATGTATTTTTTGGTGTTAGGTAGAGGAACATTATTATCTCCAAAGACTGTTAACTAATATGTTTTTATATTATATTATATTGCTGTTATTTATTATTACTTTTAAATTTAGTACCTTTCTATTGCTATGAAGAGAAATTATAACCATGAGAGTTTTTATAAAGGAAAAAAAAATAATTGAGGAAACATCTTACAGTCCAGAGGTTCAGTCCATTCTCATCATGGTTAGAAATATGGCAGCATGCAGGAAGAAATGATGTTACCTGCATCCTGATCAGAAAGACACAGGAAATTGCTTATCACACTGAGCAAAGCTTGACCAAAACAGACCTCAAAGCCCACCCCTACGATGACATACTTCCTCCAATAGGACCATACCTCCTAATAATGCCACTCTTTTTGGACTATTTTCTTATAAAGCACCAGAGTAAATAAAATCTTGAAACAAACAAACAAACTCAATAACATTTAAGGGAAATTGTAAAGTATAGTGTTGATCTGTTGTTTTTGCTTAAGCCACAGTATCCAGTGATAAGAGTTTCTTGCTTATAAAGAAGGATTCTTATAATCTTAAATGATTATGAATAACAGACAACCTTGGTCAGTTATTATTGGTCATCCTAGAAAAGATAGTTCGTCTTACCTTGGGCAAATAACTTCAGGAAGGAGAGTATGCAGAAGAAACATATAACAGATTCTATAACTACAACTGTTTTCTTATCCAATGCTTCTCATCACCACTTTTTCCCATTGCATACTGTCAATTTTTAGAGGCTCTACCTTATTGTATATGCCAATGAACTTTAATCCCTTTACACTAACTTTTAAATTTAACATATAGTATTAAAAGCCAGTATGATAATAAAAGGACAACTTGAGACTCAAGTCTTCCTCACTGATCTCCCTTGTTTATATTCACTTGTAGGCCCCATGCCCCAAGTGGACCTGTAGGACTACCCATCTCTCTTAGGCAGTAATTTATTTCACTCTCTGTCTCTGCCCTCCTCCCCCTAATTTACATGTGCTTTTCTCTGATGCTATCTGACCACCAAAATATGCTAATTCTTCGTTTAAAGAAATCTCATCTAACACATCAAATATGTTGGGAAAAAGTCACCCATGGCACCTAACTTGGGGCATCTCATATACATATCAGGGCTCTGGAATTTCTGTTCTGCCTCATCTTCAAACTTGATTGGTCAAAATTTCCTGGTGCTTTCCACAGGCCTTGTGACTCAGTAAACTGAAAGCTCCAGGCCTTTCTGTCATTCTACGAACAGTCTGCTGATCACTGTAAACATATGAGAATGAGCATATCCATTGTACTTTTATAGAACATTTGGGTATATTTAAACCTGAGTTATACTTCTGAATGGTTCTATTTAATCTCTGTTTTTACCCTGCTTCAGTATCCATCATGGATCCCAAGTTTTTATTTTCAAATCACACACTTTTATGTCTCTGTAAACTAACCTGAAAGAGCTTCATTAGCATGACCTCAGACTGGTCAAAATTGTTTGACTTTTCATCAATATTTGGCCTCAATATACACTGAACAATCACCACTACTGGCTCAGATTCATAACTTTTAATTTTAATATCTAAAGTGATTTAGATAGCATCATAAATTAGAATAGAGACTTGTCTCAGAAGACTTCCTACATATAATTAACAGTTCATTAACCCTTTCATCCCTTCTACTTATTCCTATTTACAACTATGTTGACAGTCACAATGCCTACCATTTTCATTAGGTATTTAAGCCTGCTTCTCCTTACTGAGATAAGATATCCTTCTACTCTTGAGTTTCCTTTGTCTTATGCCTATGCTTTGCCTCTGTTTCTGCCCCACCAAGGTTGGATACTTTTACTTGTATTTTTATAGTTCTCTACTTAATGGCCCCTCTGTTCCAAGTAGTTCAATTATTGGCAACTTGTTGTCCTTAAAGGAGACATCTTATAAAATACTTGTCAATCTTTTAAGATTGAATGCCCCAATTTGAATCACACAGCAATGGTAATGGACTTGTAGGTCACAAGATTCAGTCTTACAGATACGCAAATATCTTTTTGATATGAATAATATTAGGAAATTGTGCATGCTGTTTTATTTTACTGAAAAGCTGGCTGTGGAAATGGGATTTGCTTGACCCACTTCAGACTTAAGCATGAATATCTAAATATTTTTTCAAAAGCCTCCATCTTGACTTTGTAACAATGAAAACTAGTTCAATATAACAGACTAGAAAAAATATATTATTTGCTTAAAAACACATATGAGGCAAACTATTTCAAATGGAGGTTACTGTTGCTTATTTAGTGACACTTAATCCTTTAGCAAAAAAAATAATATACATATATATATATTAAGATGGATAAACATAGTTAGAGTTGTCTAATTTTCTGAATGCCTCCTCTTTTCTTGGTTCAAATTTTACAAAAATGCTCTCTCAAGTAAGGTTATGGATATTTTTCAAGCTCTTACTGAGATATAATCATTTTTGTCTCAAGATATAAAGACCATTGGGGTTTGGTTTTGAAAGCTGTAAAATTCCCAATGCTTGTTCAGAAAAATAATATTATTATTTTATAATAATAATAATAATAGCAATAACAAAATAACGATTGAAAACAAAGACACAATAGCTTGAAGCCCAGTTGTTGAAAATCTGAGTAATCTATATAAAATTTATGAGAAAGAGGACTTAAAAATTGTATGATTTTTGTGTGTGGGAGAGACACACTCATACACTAACTGTCAGGTGCCATACAGAGAGTTCATTTAGGAAGTTCAGATATCGAGAGAAGGGAGGGAGAGAGACAGAAAGAAAGAGGGAAGGAAAGATGGAAGAGGGAAGAAGAAAAAGAGACAAAAGGGCTCCATTGCCACTTGTTATCTGTTTCTAAGAGAGCCCTGTGGGCATAGATCCATATAGCCACACTTGGACACATGCTCTTTGTTGGGCATGCTATGTCCATGGCTTACACAAATAACACATGTCTGATGATTAAGGTTTATAAAATTCTAAGATTATAATGATCTATTCATGCTAACCAAAACTGATTTAAAGATCTAACAAAAAGTGACCCTTGTTTTTCTAAGTTGATTAAGCTTTAGATTTTGGGAAGAAAACAAGTCATATAGAAACTAATATTCTGTAAATGTATAATATAAAAGAATCAGATAAACAGATTTCCTGGGTTTTCTCTATGAATTGTAGTTGTGGCTTAAATTAAAATACTCAAGATTTAAAGACTATAATGTTTAAGGCTCAAACTAAAAAGACATGGAAGTATAAAATCTCAATCTTATAAAAGTTACTGTATTGATGCTACATGTTAAATATACTTAAGAGATAAAATTTGTTATTTACCCTAAAAAGTGTTAAATTCTTTAATATGTGCAGAATTGTCCTTGTAGTAATGCTAAGTTCAAATATAATTAATTTACACAGACAGGTTTGGAGCAAACTACCAATTTATAGTTCCATTATATAGTCTTCTATTTTTTCAAATACTATAATTTTAATAAATCTTTTAAAACATATTTTAATTTTTACTCATATATACATATATGTATTTATACCTAAGATTATACCTAAGAGTATGTGTATGTACACCATATGGTTTTTTTATTTTTAATTTTTTATTATGAATAAAGTCATATTTTTTATCTCTTCTTCAAGCTCCCTTCCCCCTCCTGCTCCTTTTATGTTGTCAATGTTAAGCCTAAAACAAATACCTCAAAACAACATAAAGTAAGTTTAGTTTATTTAATGTAAAATAATATCCAAGACTGGCTGTATTTTTAAGAAACTAAAACCTTGAGTATAATCATTGAATTTATAATGCATTTTCATTACTGGACATTGTTAGGCTCTACTAGTACCCTTTCCCATCAGAAAAATTGAATGCTAGCCTTACTAGAGGGTAAGAATATATAGGAAAATAAGACTTGTTGGAAAGCAGCTGTTCCTGTCTCTGGCAGTGTAGGCCTGGCCAGATTTAGTTCTGTTTACCAAATCATAAGTACCTCTTCCTTATCTATACTGAAGATAAATTAAAGAAATTCCTGTTGTATTTCCCATGATTTTAGAATAAATAAGTGTTGCCCAGTGTTGGACTTGTAAGTCTGTATCTGCATTCCTAATATCTCAAACAACAGAGAGGCAAATAGCAATTACTCTGCACTCAATATCTTCCAAATGAACATATAAGAATGCTGTGAACTGAGGAACTTTGTACCTATGCTATTGCCTGGCTTATATGGGACGTGAATGTTAGTGCAATTGTCCATGATCTTTACTCTGGCTTTATATTGTTCCTCTTAGTAAATCTAATTACAGGATACATACCCTAACCACCCAAGCTTTCTTATTAGCAGAGGCTTCCTAGAGTCTGTCATCACACATATAGTTTTGAGTAATTATTCAGAATACTCAATTAGTGCTTTGATGAGTTTGCAAAACAAGCCTTTAATTCTTTTTATTTATTTCACATTGTCTATCAGATGTTAAATTTAACTCATTTCTTTTGCAATGTTTCAAGGTACATGCTACCTATGCAGGTGTCTGAAAATATACAACTAATTACAGTAACCTTATCATTCTATAGAACTCTGAGGCTTAACCCAACCAGTAATACAATCGCATTGAAAGTTACTAAACAAAACTTTAATATTCCTATAAAAAAATTTTTCCTCATCATTTTTTTTTAATATTCTCCACAAGATTGTTATTACCTCCTGACTTGTGCTTTGGATCTGCTTCATGTGTTAAATTTTATTGTCATCTTGGCTGGACTGTTTTGTAAGATACTGTTCACTATTCCCCCTTCTAAATCTACATTTTCCATTTTATTCTCATGAAGCAGTTAAAGAGAACTGTTCCCATAAAACCTGAAAAGTACTCGACATCTTTAGCCATCAGAGAAATGTAAATCAAAACAACTTTGAGATACCACCTGACACCTGTCAGATTGGCTAAAATAAAAGACACAGATGACAGCCTATGCTGGAGAGGTTGCCGAGTAAGGGGAATGAATATTCCTCCATTGTTGGTGGGAGTGTAAGCTTGTTTAGTCACTCTGGAATGCAGCATGGTAGTTTCTCAGAAAACTGGGAATCAAGCTCCCCAAGAATCCAGAAATACCACTTCTGGGCATATACACTAAAGATGCACATTCACACTCCAAAGACATTAGCTCAACTATGTTCATAGCAGCATTATTCATAATAGCAAGAACATGGAAACAACATAGATGCCGCTCAACTAAAGAATGGATTAACAAACTGTGGTACATCTACACAATGGAGTACTACTGAGCAGTAAGAAAAAATGATATCCTAAAATTTTCAGGCAAATGGATGGATTTGGAGAATATCTTCCTGAGTGAGGTATCA